>JAMQYH010000949.1:0-12500 GCA_027562975.1 Rhynchospora breviuscula
GAGCTGTGCGGCAGCTACAAAATAGGAGTTCAATGAAATATAGAATAAGGATATACAAATAAGAACCAATCCCAACGAAAAGGCAGAATAAATTGGATTGGTAAGTAATACTACCCCTAGACCCCCTAATACAAGAACTGATCCCATAAATACCACAAGAATATCATGTATTGGTCCAGGTAAATCCATTATGTATAAAAAAAAATAAAGAACTTGAAATCTATCATGACTGTACTAAATGGTCCAGGAAAGGAAAAGGGGTTCCCCTATTTTGTTCTTGTATATAATATAGTTTATGATCCATTTATCATAGAATGAAATGGAAATATGGATGAATGGAAATCAAATTGTTATTTTCGAAAAAGACTAGTTTGAATAGTGGTTCAAATTGTATATTTCGAAATCATCCCATCACGAAAAATAGATTCTCAGTTTCAATCAAAGAGTGATTCTCGACAATAAATAGTTATGAGTTTGATTTGTAGTTACTGACTAACCAAAAAAAATCTTAGTAATTAGTAATCGTTCTGGAATCAAAGGAATTCTCTTTGTCTATTTGGATTTGAGTCGAATTCATAACTGTTTGAATTGTGTAATCTCCAATTATTGAGATTGGTAACCGACCCAAAGCAATTTGATTATAATTCAATTCATGACGATCATAAGTAGAAAGTTCATATTCTTCAGTCATTGATAAACAGTTTGTTGGACAATACTCGACACAGTTACCACAAAATATACAAACCCCGAAATCAATACTATAATTAAGCAATTGTTTCTTTTTAATATCTCTTTCCAATCTCCAATCAACAACAGGTAGATCTATCGGGCATACACGAACACATACTTCACAAGCAATACATTTATCAAATTCAAAGTGGATTCGACCTCGAAAACGCTCTGACATGATCGATTTTTCATAAGGATATTGAATAGTGACAGGTAAACGATTTGTGTGGGATAAGGTAATTATGAAACTTTGCCCAATGTACCTTGCAGCTCGTATGGTTTGGACCATAATTCATGAACCCAGTTACCATAGGGAACATATTGTAAATATCAATGAAAAAAAGGAAGTTTCTTTCTCTTGTTTGAGAGATATTATGAATCGAGAATCTTGTTATCGTATTCTGTTATTTATAGTGAGACAAGTTGAGAAGAAGTTGTTAATAACAGATTACCTAGAGAAATAGGTAAAAGAAATTTCCATCCAAGATTTAATAACTGGTCTATTCTCATCCTAGGGAAAGTCCATCTTGTTGTGATAGAAATGAAGAGAAACAAATAAGCCTTAGCTAATGTAATAAAGATACCAATTGTCATTCCAAAAATTCCAGCCATTTGATTTATCTTGAAAAGTTCAGGAATGGGTATGTACGGAATGGAGAAATTCCACCCACCTAAGTAAAGAACTGTGACAAATAATGAAGAAAACTAATAGATTTAGGTAAGAAGCAAGATAAAAGAGAGCATATTTGATACCCGAATATTCGGTTTGATAACCTGCTACTAATTCCTCCTCTGCTTCTGGTAAATCAAAGGGCAATCTCTCACATTCGGCTAGAGAAGAAATTAGAAAAACTAGAAAGCCTATAGGCTGACGCCACAGATTCCACCCCCAAAAACCATATTTGGACTGTGCTTCAACTATATCAACTGTACTTGAACTGTTAGATAATCATAGTCGATGATAACATCACAGTTTTCATCGCTATTTCAAAACCGTACATGAAACCTCAGCTTCATACGGCTCCTCTATGGCCATAAAAAATGGAAGGACTAGTTCGGTATTATCGGCATCTTTCTTTGGGGGTAGACAGAATAAAGATACATCGGAGAGTCCCAAATTAGACCAATGGAATTCTGTCTGCTAGAATAATCAAAAAGTTGCTTCCGAATTGATCTTATCCTTTATAATGAGAATCTCGCTTTGTTCGGTAATAACTGAATCTTTCAATAAAATACTCGTTATATCCATCAATAAATAGAAAGAATTAGGCATTCGTTCATGAATTATGATAAGAATTATATATGAATGAATATGGAAGAAATAATCAAGAAAGATCTTTTTTTTATTATTCATTCCATATATGGCATTCCATTTCTTTTTTCCTCTTCTTCTGTCTCAGGGGAGGGTACTTCAAAAAAAAATAAAGGATTAATTCGTTCTTGATAGTCATTTTTTTAATCAGTGAATAGGAGCATACTCTAGATCGGAATCGTAGGGAAGTACTACTTGATCATTTCTACCAATTTCAAGTCCTTATTATGATTCGTTTTATGTGGAAAAACCTCTTTTTTGATACCTTCCATTATCTCTATTACTAATCCTTTGTGTACCTTGGTGTTCCTAACTGTCCACTGACTTTTGATTGATCGCCGGTATAGTAATACATACAAGACAGTAGTAGAAACTCCATACAGTGGATCTTTTGTTTGCACCCGCTTCAAGATATGATGACTAATCAAAAAATCGCAATCTTGGGATAAACAGTTTACCCTGCTTATGTTTCCTTCAACTGGATTCTTGTACGTACATAGGGAATGAGATTTTTTCTTCTTACTACAAATGGATAAGCTGTTTTGTTTCACTCATATAACTATCTGGTTTAACTCATCAACCCAAATGCTGAATCAAAAAATGAATGAGAATATCTATTCAATACATTGAACCTCTTTTTCTTCTTTGATTTCTAGAAGAAAGAGAGGGAAAAGTTCATATTCCAGCGAATCACACGTAGAGATATTGATAATACACATAGAGTTAATGGTATTTCATAACTAATAGATTGAGCAGCAGCTCGGAGACCACCTGAAAAGGAATATTTATTATTCGATCCATATCCTGACATAAGAAGGCCAATAGGAGCAATACTTGAAATGGCGATCCATAAAAAAACACCTATACCGAGATCCGCTAAAACAAGACGATACCCAAAAGGAATTACTAAATAGCTTAGTAGAACTGATATGACTGCTATAGACGGTCCGACACTAAACAGACGAATATCTCCTCGAGATGGGAGGAGGTCCTCTTTCAAAAGTAATTTCGTCCCATCTGCTATAGCTTGAAGAATTCCCAACGGACCAGCATATTCAGGCCCAATACGCTGTTGGATCGCTGCAGATATTTCTCTTTCTAACCAAACAATGACGAGTACCCCTATTGTGATTCCCAATATCAGGGTCAAAATAGGTATAATCCATATCAGTCCATAGACTTCTTTGAAAAATCCCGATGTAGAGAAAGAATTGATAGTTTGTACTTCTGTCGTATCAATTATCATTTCAACGATCAACTTCTCCCATAATGATATCTATACTACCTAATATCGTCATGATATCAGCCAATTTCATTCTTTTAACTAGCTGTGGAAGAATTTGCAAATTGAGAAAACCGGGTGGACGAATTTTCCATCTCCAGGGGAAAACACTATTATCTCCTATCAAATAAATCCCTAATTCCCCCTTTGGGGCTTCCACTCTGACATAAAGTTCTTGTTTCGACAATTCCAAATTCGGTGAAGGTTTTTTACTTATAAATCTATATGCAAAATCATTCCATTCGGAATTCTTTGCTCTATCAAAGCGTCGGACTTCTAAATTCTCATAGGGTCCTCCAGGAATTCCCTCTAGAGCCTGTTGAATCATTTTGATGGATTCCTTCATTTCACCGATTCGTACTAAATAACGAGCTAATGAATCTCCTTCTTTTTGCCATTGGATTTCCCAATCGAATTCATTGTAACACTCATAATTATCAACTTTACGAAGATCCCATTGGATTCCAGAAGCTCGTAACATTGGCCCGGATAAACCCCAATTTACTGCTTCTTCTCCACCAATAATACCCACTCCTTCCACTCGTTCCAAAAAAATGGGATTCCGTGTAATAAGTTTTTGATATTCAACAACTCCTGTTAAGAAATAATCGCAGAAATCGAAACATTTCTCTATCCATCCATAAGGTAGATCAGCAGCTACCCCCCCGATACGGAAATAATTATGCATCATTCGCATACCTGTGGCGGCTTCGAATAGATTGTATATCAATTCTCTCTCTCTGAAAATGTAGAAGAAAGGAGTCTGTGCACCGATATCTGCCATAAAAGGTCCAAGCCATAACAAATGAGAAGCTATACGGCTCAATTCCAGCATAATAACTCTGATATAGCTAGCTCTTTGAGGTACTTGAACATTTTCCAATTTTTCTGGTGCATTTACCGTTATTGCCTCTGTGAACATAGTAGCTAAATAATCCCACCGTGTTACATAAGGTAGATATTGTATAATTGTTCGGTTTTCCGCTATTTTTTCCATTCCTCTGTGTAAATAGCCCAATATGGGTTCACAATCAATAACATCTTCACCATCGAGAGTAAGGATCAGTCGAAGAACACCATGCATTGATGGGTGGTGAGGACCCATATTGACTATCATGAGATCTTTTCTTGGAACCGGTACAGTCATATCTTTTCCAGTCATATCTTTTCTTCCTGAATTCATTATTCCATGAATTCCTCAAAGTGAGGCTCATCAAAATGAAAAATCGAATACTACTAAATTCCAAAAAATTCAAACGATGAAATTAACGAGTTTGTGGTTCCCGAATATTCAATTGATCAATTAATTTATTATAACGTACTCGATTTTTCTTTGACAAATAAGCCAGCAACCGTTGGCGTTTTCCCAGAATTTTTCGTAGACCCCTTTCCGATAAAAAATCTTTTTTGTGCAATTCGAAATGGGAAGTAAGCCTCTGTATCTTATTGGTGAAACTGAATACTTGAAATTCAACAGAACCCTTGTTTTCTTCTTGTGGAATAATGGGAGTGGATGAATTTTGGACCATAAATAACAAAATTTTTCTATCTTTTTTCTTTTTCATGGATGATTTTTCCGATCAGGAAAAATCAAAAAATCAGAATTATGCCAGTTATTTGAATCTAGTACACACAACAATTTGGATTTATTCATATACTACTTTGTTATTCTATCCAAATCAAATGGAAGATTTGATTTGGATAGAAGGAGATAATCCATTTCTGTATTAAGGAAAAATGTCTTTAAGGACAATTTGAAGAACTCTGCTAATTTCTTGATTCCTATATTGGTATAGGAAATAGACTATTTTCGAATTCTAGATTTTGGATACATATGGATCCTTAACATACTGAAACGACTTCCATTATTCGTATCAAACCAATAGCGATTCATACATAATAAATCTTCTAATCGGTAATTGGGCCAAAGAAAAGATTTGCATTTCACGAATTCATTTGCATCTCTATTAAGTTCCTCCTCATTGAAAACATTGAATAATTGTTTTTTCTTTTTTTTTTTTTTCTTTTTTTTTTTTTTTTTTCCATCGGATCGCTTTCTATCCCTAATTTTTTTTTTTCCATCGGATCGCTTTCTATCCCTAACATTCCAATTAGGGTAATTGAAAGAACTTAAAATTCGCAATTCTCGACAACGTCTAGAAGATAGAATATCTTCAGGACGAAGGAAGTCCTGACTTTGATGCTGATTTTGATTGAACAATGAGGTATTGATACTTATCATTTGATAGAAAATGGATTTCCCATCTATTTTCTGACATAGACGAAATTCTTCGAAAATCAGATATTGATCTTCTAACAAAAGGGGGATACTGTCACTGTCACTTTCATCTGTTAATATGTTCATTAGTTCCAAATCCATCTCTTCTTTCTCTATAATGTTGATACTTACTTTTTTTGGATTTCTTCTCCGAGGTATAGGAACCCCCTCTGCCTTTTTCTGGAAATAGTCTTTGAACAGTCTAAGCAGGTGATAGGTCTCGTCTATCCCACTTTTTATTTTTTTCTTGGTTTGGGAGCTATCCAATCTGAATTGGTAAAGGAAAGATTTTTTCAACAAGAAATCAAATTCTGGTATGTCGTTTACTCCTCTGACTTCCTTCTTTTTCTCTTTTTTTTGACTTCCCTGTTCTTCTGGGTCTGGTCCATAACGGACTTCTACTATGAAATCTTCTTCTGCCGTATTGATTTTTTTTGCATTAAACATTTTTCCATCCCGAATAGCTTCCTCAACAGATTCTCTTTCCGTTTTTTCGCCGTCTTTTGTATCTTGATTTTTTGTATCTTTACGAAGATCCAAATCAAAAAGAAGTAATTGGATTGGCGTAATCCATGGTTTCTTCTTATATTCATTTAAAAGTAGTACCAATTCTGGGAAGAACCAAGATCCTATATCGAATCCCAAAACCCTTTCTTCATTCCTTTCTTTCAATTCTTTATTCATTTTCTTCCAATCCAAAAAATCTGCTTTTTGATCTTCTTTTTGATCCGAATCTTCTTGTTGATCCGAATCTTCTTTTTGATCTTTTTTTTGATCCGAATCTTCTTTCTGATCTTTTTTTTGATCCGAATCTTCTTTTTGATCTTTTTTTTGATCCGAATCTTCTTTTTGATCTTTTTTTTGATCCGAATCTTCTTTTTGATCTTTTTTTTGATCCGAATCTTCTTTCTGATCTTTTTTTTGATCCGAATCTTCTTTTTGGACCAGATATCTTTTGGGAAAATTATTTTGGATTCTTTCTTCTTCAGTCTGAGTATTTTGATAACCACCTATCAGTGGATTGACCCACAGTTTCTTGTTATTAGTACAGGTATCTATATTGCTCTTTTTTGTAAGGAGAATTCGACAATCAAAATATTTTCTATCTCGATTTTTCCATGGATAACAAAAACTTTCTACACCTTCTAGATGATCACTAATAGCTATACTGACAAATCGATAAATAGATAAGTCCTTTTTATCTTTATCCCCATAGTTCATATATATATTTGCTAAAAGATCATATCTGTAGTTTTTTTTTAATTTGTCTTTTATACTAAGGAATGAATCAAATCCACAGGAATCAAATGGCATTGAGTCTTTATTTGGAATCATACAATGTTGATTCATTCTATTTCGCCATTCTTGCGGTTCTAATTGGGACCATTTGGTCTGAGATAAATTGTATTGATAATGACCCCTTAACCAGTTTTTCCACAATTGACTCTTAGTCATTTTCTTATGACTTGATTTGGAATCAAATATCCCTCGATAATAATCTTTGATTTGATCCTTAATAAAAGGATAGGTCTCATTATATTGAAGTAAAGATCTAAAGTGATATTTGTTAAGGAATGGGCTTTGTGATAATTTGTAAAATACATATGCTTGGGACAAGGAGGATAAGTCATAATCCATTTTGGAATGATTCTTTTTTTGAGTCCAAAAAAAGTTCATTGTATTTTGATCTCTTTCCTTCCTCCCTTTTTGATTTGTTTTATTCTTGGAAATGAATTTCTTCATTTTTTTTTTTATTGATTCAAAGAAAAGTTGCGAATTTTTCCTAGTCCTAGGAAGGTTGTTAATCATCCATAGCAAGATATTTATGGATGTTTTTTCAATGAAAAATTTGAGAAAATAACCTGATTTGTGTATTAATCGAATACTTTTTCTTTGAAATATCTTCCAAATAGGTTTCTGTGATTCCGGTCTTTTATCATCACAAATGAGAAGTATTTTGTTCTTTTCTTTTGTGATTTCTTCTATGTCATTTCTGATTCTGATTGTGATATCAGAAAAATTTTGCATTTTTCTTTCTATCACTGACTCAATTGTCCAATTCATGGATGGGATTCCAATGGTGGGTTCATCAATAATATTCTTATTGATTTTGGAATCTTTTCCATTTTCAGTCGGTTCATATACTTTTCTTTTTTTTCCTTTGAAAACTTCGAAAAGTAGGAAAGATTTCTTTTTCACTTCTCTCATTTTTTTTAAGAGTTCTTCATAAATGGGTCTAAAAAAGGAAGGTTGCCTTCGGGGAGACCCAAAAGGTACGCGTGTTTCTCTTCCAAAAACTGTTAAAAAACTCGATTTTCTTGCGTGTTCTTTTCTACTTCGCCAAGGTTTCAAACGAAAAGGAAATATAATCTTTATCTGAATACCATCAGTTAACCAATTCTCGGGAAATTGTGTTTCTGATAATGCAACACCAGAATAAGTACATTTAACATGCATTTCTCTATCCCATTCTTTGAAATCCTCATTCCATTCGGGGGATTGGAATAAGACCATCCGGCCAAGATTTTTAGCTATTATCAAAGAAGGTAACACAATTTTTCTTCTAAGAAAAGACTGGGTTAATAACAGACAACCTCTTATTTGTTGAAGGGCCACATCTGCATCCCAAGCTTCTGCTATTGATCGACGTCGTTCTTTTTCGCTCTCTTTTCTTCTCATCTTGCTCTTTTTCTTTTTCTCTACCAAATCTATTTCCTTTGTCTTTTCCTCCTGCAAGATTTTCCGTTCTTGTTTTCTCCCCACCGAATTCCTAAGAATGAAAAAAATCTTTGAAAAGATTTTGAAAAAGATACCAAAAACAGAAAAAAATATTTTTCGAAAAAAAGAAAAAAGCTTGTTTTCTACTCGATCAAAAAAAAGCGGGGAATGTGGATGTGGTTGATACAAGTCCCAAATAACTGTTTTACGTCTTAGAGGACGCATGATTCCTTTGATTACACCTCGAGAATAATCCGGTAGTTGCGAGTAATGTATCAAATTGATCTGTCCTGGTTCCCCGGATTCCTTCGCCTCATCGGATTGCTTCTCCTCATCGGATTGCTTCTCCTCAAGCGGATTCTTCTTAACCTTCTTCCCCTCCTCAAGCAGATCATCCTCATCCATTATATAAATGAGAATATCTCTGAATTTGCGTAAAGAAATTTCCGCGAATTCTCGTGACTTTTCCTTTTGCTTTTCCTGGTCGTCTTTTTGTTTTTCCTTTTCTTCCCCATGTTTGTCCTCATCTTTACTTTCACTCTCTTCTTTTTCCGGCCTTTCTTCCCTCACTTCCATGTCGTCCATAAAGCCACTTAGCCCTTTAGGAAGATCTTTCTTGATTTCCTCGAATTCAATAGGAAAAATATCAAAAAAGCTTCTTCCCCTTTTTGGCATTTTTACGACTTTTTTAGTAGTTGGATCAGTCACTACTAGTGTGTACAACAAGGTTTGCGAACTTTTTTCTACTCGTTCCATCCACCGTAAGCGATCGTAGGCAGACATAAAGTGTTCACTACTTTCTGTTGGACATTCCTGTATTAGGGGTATACTAACACTAATTTTGTCCTTTTTGAATCCTTCAAACACGCTCTTTCGAATTTCGGCTTCCTGTTTGGGATCTTCCATTTTTTTGGATTTTTCCATTTTGTTTCTCGGATCCTTATTATTTACCTTTCCTATGTATCTCATAGGCGGTCTTTCTGATATCCTTATTGGACTACGATTTGGTCCCTTCAAAAGGGGATCCTCCCGTTTCGAAAAGCATTCTTCTTCATTCTCATCATTACATAATCTGACTCTTTTTTCGAGGATATCTAGAGCAAGAAATCCCTCTTTCTCTTCTAGAACTTTGATTCGACTTCTTAATTCATTGATTAAGTTGTACTTTTTTTTTTCATTTCTATAAATCCAAATATAATATAAGTATTTCTGAGATTTTAAGTATTTCTGAGATTTAGAAAATTGATTCAATCTTCTTAATTCAGATAATCTTCTTAATTTATTTACTATTCTTAATTCAGATAATCTTCTTAATTTATTTACTAATCTTAATTTCATTGTTTTCGGATTCAGAAACCAATAAGAATTGACTAAAGCAAGTTGTTTTACTAGCGTGTCCAAAAACTCCTTGAGACCATGTCTATATGTAAAAGATATTCTTTTTTTTCCATCACTTCGACATGTACCAAAATAATATTGCCCCATTTCATTTTGTACAGGAATGTCTTGTACAGCACCCTCGTACAATCGATTCTTTTGGATATACCGTAATGGACGATTCCATCGTCTAGAATCAAAAAGACAAGTAACGAATATTCTTGTAAACCTGAATTTAGTCTTTTCCTGCTCTTCTTGATTTCTAACTAATTGAGTATTCTTCGTGTTGGAAGTTGTTTTTCCATTTCTTTTTTCCAGCCTTTCTTGATTTTTCTCTTTCATCTGCTTTTTTTTTTCTAGTGTTTCGGCTTTTTTTTCTCTCATTCTCTGATCGAGAAAAGGATGGGGTACTTTGCCTAAATAGAAGATAAAGATGACAAAAGAGAAAATACGGAAGACTTCCTCCATAGAAGATATATATGTCCAGTCTATCAGAGTGTACTTCCAATGCAACACAAGACCCTTGTAGTTCTTCGATCTATAAAAATAAAAATAAGTTTGCCGTATGCAGAATAATACCAACCCAAGCCATTTTGTGAAGAAAATTTGACCAATGAACCAAGCACCAAAACTGCTTGTTACAAATAAAATCTTGTTGTTACATCGAAACATATAAATGTTGGCTAATCTAGCTAACGTTGAGCTTGGTAAAATAAAATGATTTAATAATTGAAAAATGACATTACTCAGGAATACACATTGAATGCTGAAATTACGTAAGGAATTTCGGGTAGTTAGTCCATATTCATAATCCAAAAAGTCCTCGTCCTTGTACGATGCGAAATGAAAGAAAAGATAAAGTACAACTAAGATAGTTATTGTATGAGGCTGACTCAGTGCTAGATGCAGAGGGAAATAATAAACTGATACGAGCATTATAAGTTGCCCGACAAGAAAACCAGTTGTCGACGCAACATTCCTCTCGCTCCCTTCTTCCATAACCCGAGTTTTAATAAGAAAGAAAAAAGAGGGCCCTATCGAGAATGTGGTTAAAAATCCAAAATAAAGTCCGAATACGACGACCGATTGAGTTGTTTTACTACAAAAAGTTTGGATAATGTTGATGATTATGTTCATTGTTACTCCCTTTTGATTTTTTCGTTTTTGATTTTTTCGTTTTTGATTTTTTCGTTTTTGATTTTTTCGTTTTTTTTTTCTTCATTATAGAATATTTCTTTAACTGATTCTTTCAGGGACTTGATTTGTTACATAAGTCTTAATTTCATATCTCCGAATGTGAAAAGACGTCAAAATATCTTCATATCGCTAATTAGTACTGCATCTTACAAATTGTAACCATATTATAGAATATTTCTTTAACTGATTCTTTCAGGGACTTGATTTGTTACATAAGTCTTAATTTCATATCTCCGAATGTGAAAAGACGTCAAAATATCTTCATATCGCTAATTAGTACTGCATCTTACAAATTGTAACCATATTATAGAATATTTCTTTAACTGATTCTTTCAGGGACTTGATTTGTTACATAAGTCTTAATTTCATATCTCCGAATGTGAAAAGACGTCAAAATATCTTCATATCGCTAATTAGTACTGCATCTTACAAATTGTAACCATATTATAGAATATTTCTTTAACTGATTCTTTCAGGGACTTGATTTGTTACATAAGTCTTAATTTCATATCTCCGAATGTGAAAAGACGTCAAAATATCTTCATATCGCTAATTAGTACTGCATCTTACAAATTGTAACCATATAAGCTACCAAGATGTTTTTCCCTCAAGCGAGTTCCCCACCAACTGTAGCGGCACCGTCTGCTAAAATTTGACCTTTTTGAATACATTGACCTCCCTGAACGCGGGGTTTTTGGTGGATCAAAGTTTTTTTGTTGGAACCTGGATACTTAACTAAAGGAATACTGAAAGTATTCCCATTCCTTGATAAAAAGATCTTGTGATTATCCGTAAAAAAGACCTTTCCCTGATGTTCAGAAAATCCGGATACTTTACTTCACTTGAATAAGGAAACGTGTTTGATCATTTGCTATTTCAGGAAATTGGATTCATGTATATTGTATTTCAACAAATTGTTTCTATATATCGTATTTCAAAAAAGAAATGTCCTTTTTCACGAAAAAAACCCCATTAGTTGCTCATTATTCATCGACCCCTAAGATCGATCTAGTAATGATCAAATTTCTATTCTGTTTACTAAATCACATGAAACTTTAATGAACTCCATATATGGATTTTCGCCATAATCTATTTCTATAATGAGATGGATTTTCGCCATAATCTATTTCTATAATGAGATGGATTTTCGCCATAATCTATTTCTAGATTGAGATGAAATGGAAAGAGGCAGAAAAACCGGTTTCGTTCCGAAAAAACGTGAGGATTTGCAAGAAGTATAAATAAATGGGATGGGAATGGATTGATAAGATATTCCCAGAGCAAAATTCTGCGACTTCCTTCCAATTCTAGGATCTTTTCTATAGAAAATATAGATAGATATCCAATGGCAAAATAGATCTGATTTGTACCCCTTCTTGATTCTTTGTAGTTTCTGTTCCCTCTTTCCTAGGAAAGACAGAATAGTCAGGCAAACTGGAGAGTTTGATTTAGTAATTTAGGAAACTCGATGTTCCAAAAAATTCGGAAAATGTCTTCTATTTGATCTATTGGAAGGCTTTTTTGATAGAGTAAGACAGAATGGATTCAAAAAAAAAGATGTTTGACATATATATTAGAGACAGTCATATATTGATGATATGCAAATA
>JAMQYH010000950.1:0-48453 GCA_027562975.1 Rhynchospora breviuscula
TTGCCCGTCTGCCCGGTCGCGGCGATCTGCTGACCGGCCGACACCCGCTGGCCGTTGGAGACGTAGATGCCGCCGTTGACGATGTGCGCGTACCCGGTGCCGGAGCCGTCGTCGTGCTGGATGCGGATGTAGTTGCCGTAGCCGCCGTTGTAGCCGGCGTAGGTCACGCGGCCGTCGGCGGCGGCGTAGATGGGCGACCAGCAGCCCGCGCCGAAGTCGAGCCCGAGGTGCCACGTGCTCGCGCAATAGCTGTCGCCGCACTGCCCCGTCCGCGGACCGTACCCCGAGGAGATACCCGCGGAGGACGGCCGGGCCCATCCGGAGCCCGTGACGCTACCGCCGTCACCGCCACCGCCACCGCCGCTGTCTCCCCCGCCGCCACCGCCACCACCACTGCTCGCAGCAGCTGCGGCGGCTTCCCGGGCGGCGCGGTCGCGAGCCTCGGCCTCTTCACGCGCCTTGCGCTCACGCTCCTCGCGGGCCTTGCGCTCGGCCTCGACACCGGCCTGGTAGTCGGCGACGGTCTTGGCCGTGGTGTCCTGGAGAGCCGCGAGCTGAGCCTGGAGGACGATCTGGTTGGCCTGCTGCTCAGCGAGGGCGGCCTGAGCTGCGTCAGCCGCCTGCTGGGCGGCGACCATCTTCTCTTCGGCGACCTTCTGCAGGCGATCGCGCTCGACCTTCGCATCGTCGGCCAGGCTGCTGAGGTTCTTCGCGCTGTCGCGGGCGGCCACCGCGGCGGCGTACACCGAGCGGTTACGGTCGAGCAGCTTGTCCATCGTGCCGAGCTTGGCGAGCAGATCGTCGGCCGTGGCCGCCGATCCGGAGAAGAACAGATCGAGCGAGGTGTCGTCGCCGCCGGAGCGGTAGAGCTGCGCGGCGACCTTGCCGGCCTTGGTCGCGGCATCCGCCGCCTTGGCGGCCTCGGCGTCGGCCTGTGAGCGCAGCTGCTGCGCGCGGTAGTCGGCGTCGAAGAAGGCCTGCTGAGCGGCGTAGTACTCGTCGGAGCGGGCGACGACTTCGGCCTGGGTGCGCTCGACCTCGGACTGCAGGCCGGCGATGAGTCCCTGGATGCGCGTGATCTCCGCACCCTTCGCGGCCTCGTTCGCACGCGCCGCCTCGACGTCGGCCCACGAGGGGTAGCCGGCGGCGAACGCGGGCGACGACGACGCCAGCGAGGGAACGGTTTGCGCCCAAGCTCCCCAGAGCGACGGCACCGAACGCGCCGAACTTCAGCGCACCGCGGCGATCGAGCGAGGGCCACAGCCGGGACCGTTCGGCGGGGCTGGGCGCGCAACCGCAGTCGTCCGCGCCTTCGGGGGGTTCAGGCGTCACGGGAATACCTCATCTCACCGGTCGCAACTCGCACCACAGTAGCAACACGAGTCACACGAACAACAGAGCGAGTTCCCGCCGTCGCGCCCCCAGTCTGACCCAGCGACACGCCAGGGCGACGCAGCGCCACGCCCCCGATTGGCAATCTCGAAGATCATGAAGTAGGCTCGGTCGTCGGCAAGTGAGCACGAAATCGCAAGGTTTCGGGGTTCATCCGGCCCCATCGTTTAGCGGCCTAGGACGCCGCCCTTTCACGGCGGTAGCACGGGTTCGAATCCCGTTGGGGTCACTCACCGGTCACAATTGAACAAGCATGGCCCTGTAGCGCAGTTGGTTAGCGTGCCGCCCTGTCACGGCGGAGGTCGCGGGTTCAAGTCCCGTCAGGGTCGCTCCACAGCGACGGGCCTTCTTTCGAGGAGGCCTTTCGTCTCGGAAGCGGCAGACATGCCGTTCGGCTCTGTAGCTCAGTTGGTAGAGCGTTCGACTGAAAATCGAAAGGTCACCGGATCGATGCCGGTCGGAGCCACACGGGCGATCATTACAGTCGCCCCAGGAACCCTCGCGTAGCTTCTACATCGCGGGGGTTTCGTCTTTCCGGATGCCGGCTCCCGGCATCCTCTCCGTCTCCGCCTCTCCGTCTCGGCGCGGACGCGACGGCTCAGGCCCGCTTCACGGAGCCGAAGAGCCCGGCGATCGGGGCCAGGACGAGGGGCCGGGCGGCGACCCAGGCGGCTGCCATGACCACCAGCGAGGCGAAGAACAGCCAGAAGCCCGTCGCGTTGTCGGCGTAGGCGTCGGGGTCGGTGCTCCCCAGCGCGGCGTACAGGTGATTCAGGTTGCGCAGCGCCCCCGTGGCGAACACCAGGATGACGTGGATCGCGATGAAGACCACGAAGTACAGCATCACGGGGAAGTGGATCTTCCGCGCCCACTCGACGGGATAGGCCCGGTTCAGGGCGACGGCGTCCTTCGGCCAGATCCCGCTCATGCGCACCCCGCTGACGATCGCGAGCGGTGCGACGATGAACACGGTGGTGAAGTACGCGAGCTGCTGCAGCGCGTTGTAATTGACCCACCCGTTCTCGGTCGGCCAGTCCAGCGAGACATACTGCAGGGCCGCGCTGAGCGCGTTCGGGAGCACCTCCCACGAGGTGGGGACGATCCTCATCCACTGGCCCGTAACGAACAACAGCACCACGAAGACCACACCGTTGGCGACCCAGAGGAGGTCGAGCGACTGGTGGAACCAGAGCGTGAGGCTGATCTTGCGCTTCTGATCCCGGCGCGGAGACCAGAACACGGTCGGGCGCTTCTCGCGCCGCACCTGGAGCCCGGATCGGATGATCAGCAGCAGGAAGAACGCGTTGAGGAAGTGCTGCCATCCCAGCCACGCCGGCAGCCCCACCGGCACCGACTGGGGCAGGTGGTACTCGCCAGGGTACGTCGCCAGGAAATCCTGCAGGGCGGGCAGCGAGAGTGCCCATCGCACACCGGCGACCAGCATCGCGGCGACGATGAGCAGGATGCCACCACCGACGACGACCGCACCGGCCCATTGCGCCCGCGTGAACGGCCCGTAGCGCCGGGGTTCCGGAGCCGGCTCCGGGCGGGTCCGTGCCGCCACGCCGGGGAAGACCGTCGGGCGGAACGACAGCGGCGGGCGGGGGGCGCGCGGTACGGCTGCGACGTCGTCGGCGGCACGTTCCGAGGGTTCCACGACGTCGACGGGCGCGGGCGCGAAGCCCTCCGGCGGCCACGGCGCGCCTCCGCTGACGCGGGGCAGGCCCCGGCGCACGACGCGCGACGACACGGGCACGACGACGGGCGCCGCGGCATCCGTCGCCCGGGGCGCGCGCTCGGCGGCAACGGGCTCCGACACGACGGCGGCGGGAGCGACGACGGCCGCGACGCGTGGCTCTACCGGCGCGGGAGCGGGGACCGCGGGCGTCGCGCCGACGGGCACGTCGGTCGCGACGGGGGGCCAGGGCTCTCCCCCGGGCCGACGCGGAAGCCCTCGGCGGACGGAACGAGCGGAGGTCGCCACGATCGCCTACGCCTTCCGCGCCTCGAGCGCGGCGATCAGCTGCGGCACCACGGCGAACAGGTCACCGACGACGCCGAAGTCCGCGATCTGGAAGATCGGCGCTCGGCGTCCTTGTTGATCGCCACGATCGTCTTCGCCGTCTGCATGCCGGCCTTGTGCTGGATCGCGCCCGAGATTCCCAGCGCGACGTACAACTGCGGCGACACCGACACACCGGTCTGCCCGACCTGCTGCGACGACGCGACATAACCGGCATCCACCGCGGCGCGCGACGCGCCGACGGCAGCGCCCAACACGTCGGCCAGGCGGTCGACGAGGGCGAACTTCTCGGCAGATCCCAGACCCCGGCCGCCCGAAACCACCTTGGCGGCTCCGCGCAACTCAGGACGGGTGGAGACCACCGGAGCCTCCTCGAGGACGCCGAACGTCGCCGTCTTCCTTCCGGACGGCTCGACGACGATCACGTCCACGACGGGCGCGGCCACGGCGTCGGCACGGGCGTCCACCGCCCCCTGACGCACCGTGATCACCGGTGCACCGAACGTCGCCGCGGAGTCGACGGCGTACGCGCCGCCGTACACCGCGTGGTGGGCGACGACGCCCTCGTCGTCGCGCGAGACGCCGACCGCATCCACGCACAGCGCCGATCTGCTCCGCGCCGCGTAGCGGCCCGCGGTCTCGCGCCCCTCCACGGAGTGCGACAGCAGGATCGCGTCGGGCTGCACCGCCCGGACGGCCGCCTGGAGAGCATCGACGCGGTCGCCCACGGCGACCACCACCCGCACGGCGCCCCGTTCCGCCGCCGCGGCGGCCAGGTTCTCGGCACCCACGAGGGCGACGGGTGTGCCGACGGCGGCCGCCGCGCCGAGCAGACCGGATGCCGAGGTCGCCAGCTCTCCGGAGGGGGTGGTGTCGAGGGCGACGAGGATCGCGTCGTCGGGATAGGGCATGCCGATACCTCCGTCAGGCGAGCCGGTTCTGGACGAGGAAGTCGGCGAGCCTCTCGCCCGCATCCCCCTCGTCGACGATCGTGACGCCCGCCGCCCGCGGGGGCCTCTCGGCGACCGCGATCATGATCGACCGCGCGGCGTCGGATGCCATCGCCTCGACGCCCAGATCCGCGAGCGACAGCGTCTCGACCGGCTTCTTCTTCGCGGCCATGATGCCCTTGAAGTTCGGGAAGCGCGCGTCGGGGAGCGCCTCGGTGATCGAGATCACGGCCGGCAGCGCGGCAGACACCTCGACGGTGCCGGCATCCGTCGCCCGTGTTCCCGACACCGCCCCGTCGTCGACCGAGACCGAGGTGAGATTCAACGCCGCGGGAACGTCGAGAAGCTCCGCGACCATCGCCCCCATGACCCCGCCGGCGCCGTCGGTGGAGAGGCTCCCCGTGATGACGAGGTCGAAAACCGGCGCGGCGCACGGCCGCGGCCAACACCTCGGCCGTCAGCCCGAGATCGGCGCCGAGCAGAGCGTCGTCGACCACGTGGATCGCGGAGGACGCCCCCATCGCGAGCCCCTTGCGGATGGTCGTGAGCGCCGACGCAGGCGCCATCGACAGCACCACGACCTCGGCGTCGGGATGCGCATCGGCGTAGGACAGCGCCACCTCGATCGAACGCTCGCCGATCTCGTCGAGCACCACCTCTCCGGCGGCGCGATCGGCGAGGCCGGTCTCCAGGCTGAGTCGGCGATCGCCCCACGTGTCGGGGACCTCCTTGACCAGGACGACGATCTTCATGACGCTCTCCTCACCGTGACGCGCATCGTGATCGGCGGCGGGGGTCAGGCCTCCGCCTCCTCGGGTCGGTCGGCGGCGGCGCGGGCCGCCGAGTCGGGCACGTAGCCGTCGATGTGGCGCTCGTCCACGCCGTTGTAGGCCGACAGCGGCCGGATGAGCGCGTTCGAGGCGGTCTGCTCCAGGATGTGGGCCGTCCAGCCCGTCACGCGCGCGGCCACGAACAGCGGCGTGAACGTCAGGGTGTCGAATCCGATCAGGTGATAGGCCGGACCTGACGGGTAGTCGAGGTTCGGGTGGATGCCCTTGCGCGAGACGAAGTCGGCCTCGAGCGCGTCGTAGAGCGCTGCGAGATCGGTCGCGTCATAGTGCGCGACGAGGGTGTCCAGCGCCGCCTTCATCTTGGGCACCCGGGAGTCGCCGCGCTTGTACACGCGGTGACCGAAGCCCATGATCTTGCGCTTGGTCGCCAGGGCGTCGTCGAGCCACGGCCCCACGTTCGCGGCATCCCCGATCTCGTCGAAGATGTGCATGACCGCCTCGTTCGCGCCGCCGTGCAGCGCCCCCTTGAGCGCGCCGATCGCCCCGACGACCGCCGAGTACAGGTCGGAGGTGGTGCTCGTGATGACCCGCGCCGTGAACGTCGAGGCGTTGAAGGAGTGCTCCGCGTACAGGATCATCGACACGGTGAACGCCCGGCGCACCACTTCTTCGGGGAGCTCGCCGAAGGTCATGTACAGGAAGTTCGACGAGTAGTCGAGGTCGGCGCGGGGCTCCACGAGCTCCTGTCCGCGGCGGCGGCGCTGGTCGTACGCGACCATCGCGGGGATCTTCGCGAACAGCAGCTTCGCCTTCGCCAGGTCGGCGGCGGAGGAGTTGTCGGCGACCTCGACAGCCGGCGCCGACGCACCGAGCACCGACACCGCCGTGCGGACGACGTCCATGGGATGTGCGTCGAGGGGCAGCAGGTCGATCGCGGCCTTCACCGCGGGGTCGAGGTCGCGGTGCGCACGCTCGTGCTCCTCGAAGGCGGCGAGTTCGGTGGCATCCGGAAGCTCTCCGTTCCACAGCAGGAGCGCCACCGCCTCGAACGGCTGGGTGGCGGCGAGCTCCTGCACGGGGTAGCCGCGGTAGAGCAGGCTGTCGGTCCCGGGATTGACCTTGCTCACGGCGGTGTAGTCCACCGTGACGCCGGCCAGGCCCTTCTTGATCTCGGTCTCGGTCATGCTCACTCCTTCGTGAGGGTGAAGTCGAACACGTTCGCGTCGAAGCGCGAATACTGCTCGTAGTCGATGAGGTCGTACAGATCGACGCGGTGCTGCATCTCGCCGAGCTTCTCGCGCAGATGGCCCTCGGATGCCAGGGTTCCCAGGCCGCGACCGGCGGCACCCATCGCCAGTCGCAGGAGCGACACCGGCCAGATGACGATGTTCACGCCCGCGTCGCGCAGCTGGGAGGTGGAGAAGAGCTCGGACTTCCCGAACTCGGTCATGTTGGCGAGGATCGGCACGTCGAGGGCCGTGCGCATGGCCTCGAACTCTCCGAGGTCGCGCATGGCCTCGGGGAAGATCGCGTCGGCACCCGCATCGACCAGGGCTTTCGCGCGATCGATCGCGGCATCCAGTCCCTCGACGGCCCGCACGTCGGTGCGCGCCATGATGAGGAAGTCCGGGTCGCGGCGCGCGTCGACGGCGGCGCGGATGCGTTTGATCGCGGTGTCGGCATCCACCACGCTCTTGCCGTCGAGGTGCCCGCAGCGCTTGGGGTTGACCTGGTCCTCGATGTGGGTGCCGGCCAGCCCCGCGTCCTCCAGCGTCTGGATGGTGCGGGCCACGTTCATCGGCTCGCCGAAGCCCGTGTCGGCGTCGATGATCGCGGGGAGCTCCGTCATCCGTGCGATCTGCTGCCCGCGGCCGGCGACCTCGGTGAGGGTGGTGAGCCCGATGTCGGGCAGGCCCAGGTCGGCGGAGATGACCGCGCCCGAGATGTACACGCCCTCGAATCCCGCGCGCTCGATCAGCCGGGCTGAGAGAGGGTTGAAGGCACCGGGGAAGCGGACGAGTTCGCCGGATGCCAGCTGCTCGCGCAGCGCGCGGCGCTTCTGGGCGGGGCTGGTCTGGGCGTACAGCATCAGTTGCTCCCCTCTGCCGGCGCACAACGCAGGAGATTCCGTGCGGGGGCGGAGAGCACGCCGCGGGAAGCCGCGGCCGAGAGCGGCCCGACCGACCGGATCTCCTGCGTTGTGTCGGCGCGGGGCGCGGGAGTCGTGTGCGCGCGATGCATCAGAACAGGCCCTTCGGGGCGGGGGCGAGGGCCAGCACGCCGGGCTTGGCCACGATCGTCAGCTGGCGCACCTCGGCGGGGGTCAGCTCGGGCAGGCGCTGGGCGAGATCGAGGAACCGCTCGATCTCCTCGGGGGTGAGCACGGGCTCGGCCAGCAGACGGAACTTGCGTACGTAGTCCTCGCGGGCGAACGGACGGGCACCGAGCGGATGGGCGTCGGCGACGGCGACCTCGTCCTCGACGACCGATCCGTCGGCGAGGGTGATGACGACCCGACCGCCGAAGGCCTTCTCGTTCGGATCCGCGGAGTGGTAGCGGCGCGTCCACTCGGCATCCTCGGCCGTGTGACCTTGTGCCACAGCGCCACCGTGTCGGGGCGGGCGGCGCGCTCGGGCGCGTACGAGCCGACGTGGTGCCATCCGCCGTCCTGCAGCGCGACGGCGAAGATGTAGGGGATCGAGTGGTCGAGCGTCTCGCGCGACGCGGTGGGGTCGTACTTCTGCGGGTCGCCCGAGCCCGAGCCGATCACGGAGTGGGTGTGGTGGCTGGTGTGCAGCACGACGGATGCCACGTTCGCGGGGTCGCGCAGCTCGGGGCGCTCCGTGCCGAGGCGGCGGGCGAGATCGATCCACGCCTGCGCCTGGTACTCGGCCGAGTGCTCCTTCGTGTAGGAATCGAGGATCGCCCGCTTGGACTCGCCCTCGGCGGGCAGCGGCACGTCGTAGGTGGCATCCGGTCCGCCCAGCATCCAGGCGATGACGCCGTCCTCGCCCTCGTAGATGGGCGAGGGACTCGTCTCGCCGCGCATCGCGCGGTCGACGGCTTCGACCGCCATCTTCCCGGCGAACGCCGGGGCATGGGCCTTCCACGTGGAGATCTCGCCCTTGCGCGACTGGCGCGTGGCGGTGGTGGTGTGCAGGGCCTGACCGACGGCCTGGTAGATGGTGGAGGCGTCGAGGCCGAGGAGCGTGCCGATGCCCGCCGCGGCCGACGGGCCGAGGTGGGCGACGTGGTCGATCTTGTGCGTGTGCAGCGAGATCGCCCGCACCAGGTCGATCTGGATCTCGTAGCCGGTGGCGAGCCCACGGATCAGCGCCCGCCCATCGGCGCCCACGTGCTGGGCGACGGCCCAGGATCGGCGGGATGTTGTCGCCCGGGTGAGAGTACTCCGCCGCGAGGAAGGTGTCGTGGTAGTCCAGCTCGCGCACCGCGACGCCGTTCGCCCCACGCCGCCCATTCGGGACTCGTGCGGCGCTGGAGCGCGCAGCCGAAGACGGTGGCACCCGAGCCGCTGACCGACACGGCGTGGTCGAGGGCCTGCTGGCGAGCCGCGCTCACGGGGGCGCGGGTGAGGGATGCCGCGGCCACCGCGGCGTTGTCGATGACACGGTTCACGATCATCTCGGTCGTCTCCGCGTCGACCTCCACGGGGTCGGCGGCGACCCGGGCGATGCTCCACGCGAGCTGGCCCTCGCGCGGGAGGTCTTCCTCGCTGCGGTGGACGCGGACGTGGTGGATGACGGTCATGCTGTTCCTTTCGGGGAGCCACTGGCACTGCCGAGCGAGTCGAGCACGCTCGCGAGAGCGTTGTGCAGGTGGACGATGGTGGCCGAGGCAGCCAGATCGGCGTCACCCGCGGCGATGGACGCGGCGATGAGCCGATGCTCGGAGACGGAGGCGGCGAGGCGCTCGGGATTGTCGCGGGCCAGACGGCGCACGCGCACCAGGTGCGTACGCACGGTGCGCAGAGCCGAGGAGAGGTGGACGTTGGCGGCGGCCTCGTCGAGGGCTCGGTCGAATCGCGCGATGAGGCCGTAGTAGGCCTCCCGCCCGTCGACGGCATCGATGTCGGTGCCGACGAACTCGGCAGCGAGGGCGGCGAAGAGCTCCGCACCGGCGCCCTGTACGGCCCCACGGGCAGCGGCACGGGCAGCGGTCGTCTCCAGCGCGCCGCGCACTTCGAAGAGGTGGCGGATGTCGTCGGCATCGACTCCGGCGACCACCGTGACCCGCGGGGACTGCTGGACGAGCAGACCGTCGGCGGCGAGCCGGCCGAGGGCCTCGCGCAGCGGCGTGCGGCTCACACCCAGGCGCGTGGACTGCTCGACTTCGTTGAGCACGGCACCAGGGGGCAGCACGCTGTTCTGGATGTCGTCGAGGAGGTGGCGGTATGCGCGGTCACTGGCTCGCATCGCGTCTCCTCCTTTGGCGGACTCGAGATCAGGGTATACATAAAACCGAAAAATAGCGAAGCATGGAGACAAAAAGCCCATGAACGCATACAAAGACGCCGTCCTGGTGCCGGCGATGCCGGCTGCACCCGCGACTACCCGTCGAGCGGTACCTGCGCGAGGCGAAGGTCATGCAGATCTTCGAGGGCACGAACCAGATCCAGCGCCTCGCCATCTCGCGCGAGCTGATCTGCTGAGCCCCGGCCCAGCCCCCGGGGCACGCCGCACCTCACCCATCCGGGTGAGCCTCCCCCCGCCGCCGTGCCGGAACGGGCACGATGAGCGGGTGAACGAATCGGCGCCGCTCGAGGTCGAGGGCCGCCGTCGCATTCGCCCGGGGCTGGTCCTCGCGACCGTCTGCGGCGCGCTCGCCCTCGTGTCCATCGACGTGACGGTGCTGCACGTGGTGGCCCCCACGATAGCGCGCGAGCTGCCGGCGACGGATGCCGAGCTCCTGTGGATCATCGACGCCTTCCCGTTCGTGATCGCCCCTCTCCTGCTGTCGGCCGGTGTCCTCAGCGACCGGTACGGCCGGCGCCTGTTCCTCGTGGTCGGCATGGCGCTGTTCGCCCTCGCCTCGGCCGCGGCGGCGTTCGCCCCGTCGGCCGTGTGGCTGATCGCGGCGCGCGCGGCGATGGCGGTGGGGGCGGCCGGCATCCTGCCGCCGACGATGTCTCTGCTGCGCGTGGCGTACCCCGACCGGCAGAAGCGGGTTCGGGCGGTGGCCATCTGGTCGATGTCGTCGGCCGCCGCCGCGGCGGCGGGGCCGGTGATCGGAGGGGTCATCGTCGAGCACAGCTGGTGGGGCGGGGTGTTCCTGGTCAACGTGCCGCTCGCGGCGCTCATGATCGCCGCCGCTCTGCGGTGGGTGCCCGAGTCGCGCTCCGACCGACCTGGCAGCACCGATCTCGTCAGCCAGGGTCTCGCGATCGTCGTCGTGCTGTCGGCCGCGGTCGCGGCGAACAGTCTCGCGGAGCACCACGTCGAGGTCACCGTGATCGGCGCAGCGCTCTCGCTCGCGCTCGGCTGGCTGTTCGTACGGCGGCAGTTCGCCCTGGGCCGCCGCGGCGAGCAGCCCACCCTCGACATCGCGCTGTTCCGCAACACGGCGTTCTCGAGCGCGCTCATCGCCGTCGCGCTGGCGATGTTCGCGATCGTGGGGCTGGAGCTGCAGTTCGCGCGCTATCTGCAGCTCGAGCGAGGGTTCGCCCCGCTGGATGCCGCGATCGCCCTCGTCCCTCTCGCCCTGGCCACGGTGGTCGGCGCGCTGCTGTCGCCGTGGGTGCTGCGGCTGCTGGGGCACCGCCGGACGATCACCGCGACGCTCGCCACCGCCGGCCTCGCCCTGGCCGGCCTCACGCTGTCGGGCGACCCGGTCGACCTCGCGGTCTTCGCCGGGACGACGGCGCTCGCGGGCCTCAGCATCGAGATCGCGGCGGTGAGCGCCAACGATCTCATCGTCTCGTCCGCCGGGGTGCACGAGGTCGGCGGTGCCGCCGCGCTCGAAGAGATCTCGTACGACCTCGGCGGCGGGTTCGGCACCGCCGTGCTGGGCGCCGTCGCCCTCACGTCCACGTCGGTCGCGGGCGGGTTCCACGCCGCGGTGGCCACGTCGGCGGCGCTCCTGGCGGTCGCCGGGCTCGCGATGTTCTGGGCACTGCGCCGCGTCTGACGCGGATCAGCCCTCGCGGG
The DNA here is from genome assembly GCA_027562975.1 of Rhynchospora breviuscula. NCBI lineage: Eukaryota > Viridiplantae > Streptophyta > Magnoliopsida > Poales > Cyperaceae > Rhynchospora > Rhynchospora breviuscula. Next base: position 11,321 of record JAMQYH010000950.1, read on the forward strand.
CGCGCAGGTCCTTCCGCAGGATCTTGCCCGACGCCGACGTGGGGATCGCGTCGATGAACTCCACGCGGCGCACCTTCTTGTGCGGGGCGACCTCGGCCGCGACGAACGCCATCACGTCGTCGGCGCCGAGTCCGCTGTCGGGCGCGGCGACGACGAACGCCTTCGGGATCTCCTGCTTGTCGTCGTCGAGCACGCCGATGACGGCGGCATCCTGGATCTTCGGATGCGACAGCAGCAGCGCCTCGAGTTCGGCGGGGGCGATCTGATAGCCCTTGTACTTGATGAGCTCCTTCAGGCGGTCGACGATCGTGAAGAAGTCGTCGACGTGGTGCCGACGCGGCGACGATGCCGTGCGCTCATCCCGCCAAACCGGATACCCGGTGTCACGAGTTCTGACACGCAGGCCCCGGCGACTCTCAGCGCGCGACGGCCTCCCGGCGCGGGAGCGCTGCGGCGGCGACCATCGCGGCGACGCACACGGCGATCACCATGACGAACGCCGCATCGAACCCGGCCCGGGTTCCGGATGCCGTCGTCACGGCGGCGAGCACGAGAGCCGTCGCGGCCGTGCCGAACGTGCCGCCCAGCTGCTGCGCCATGCGGGAGAAGGCGGAGGCGTGCGGCATCCGATCGGGGGCGACGTCGAGGTAGCCCGCAGCCATCACGGGCACGAGGACCACCCCGAGTCCGAGCCCCCGGACGAACAGCACCACCGCCCAGACCGCGAGCGGGAGCGTGCCGTCGTCGAGGGCGAACGGCACGGTCATCGCCGCGACGAGGGCAAACCCGCCGATCGCGACGGCGCGGGGCCCCCGCCGCGCGACGAGCCGGCCCGCCGCAGCACGAGCCAGCAGCGCGCCGACGCCCTGCGGATCAGCAGCAGCGCCGCCTCGAGCACCGAGACCCCGCGGTCCGCCTGGAGGGCGAGCGGCAGGAGGAAGGTCGCGGCGTACAGGTTCGCGCCGAGGAAGACCATCGCCACGGTCGAGGCGCGCAGGGTCGGGATGCCGAGCAGCCGGAGGTCGACGAGAGGGTCTCGCCGGCGCAGGGTCCACGGCACGAAGGCGCCGAGCAGCGCGAGTCCGACGACGCCCGGCAGCCAGACGCCGACCTGGCCCACGACGACGCCACCGGCGAGATCCGACAGCGCGAGGAGCACGCCGACGAGTCCGGGCGCGAGGAGCACCAGGCCGACGACATCCAGCGGTGCGCGCGAGCCCGACCGGCCTCCGGGCAGCCACCGGACGGCGAGCACGAGACCCACCGCCCCCAGCGGCAGGTTGATGAGGAAGAGCCACCGCCAGTCCAGAGCGCTGAGCACGAGCCCGCCCAGCACCGGCCCCACGACCGGGCCCAGCGAGATCGGCACGCTCATCACGGCCATCGTGCGCGCCATCGCCGCCCGCGGCGTGCGCTGCATCGGCAGCGTCTGCATGAGCGGGAGCATCAGCCCCGCCCCGGCTCCCTGCGCCGCACGGAAGGCGACGAGCGCGCCGATCCCGGGCGCCAGCGCACACAGGAGGGACGCCAGGAGGAAGACACCGGATGCCAGGACCCACGCGCCCCGATCCCCGAGCCGCGCCTGCACCCACCCGGCGATCGGGATGACCACGGCGAGCGCCAGAAGGTAGATCGTGGACACCCACTGCAGCGTCGCGACGTCGGCGCCGAGGTCTTCGCCGATGCGGTGCAGTCCGATCGCGACGATCGTCGTGTCGACGACCGGCATGACGCCGCCGACGATGAGCGCGATCACCAGTCGTCGGGTCGCCCGTTCCTCCGCCACCGGCCCATCCTTCCCCCGCCGGGGCCGCGACGCGTCAGAACAGCGTCAGGATCACCCCGCCGACCGCCCCGACGATGGCCACGGCCCACGCCGGCGTCCGGAAGGCCGTGAGCAGCGCGAACCCGACGAGCGCGAGCAGGAACGGTGCCGGCCCGGTCACCGCGGTCGTGAACACCGGCGTGTAGAGGGCCGCACCCAGGATGCCGACGACCGCCGCGTTGGCGCCGCGCATCGCAGCGCGCACCCGCGGCCGTCCGCGCAGCGCGTCCCAGAAGGGCAGGACCCCGACGAGCACGAGGAAGCCGGGCAGGAAGATCGCGACGAGCGCGACGGCCGCACCCGCGACGCCTCCGGGACCGACGGACGAGACCGCGCCGAGGTAGGCGGCGAACGTGAAGAGCGGGCCGGGGACGGCCTGCGCGGCGCCGTAGCCCGTGAGGAAGGCTTCGGGCGAGACCCACCCGGTCTGCACCACCTCGGCCTGCAACAGGGGGAGCACGACGTGCCCGCCGCCGAAGACCAGGGCGCCGGAGCGGAAGAACGCGTCGGCGAGGGCGACGAGACCGGAACCCGTGGCGGCGGCGAGCGCCGGGAGCCCGACCAGGGCGACGCCGGCGGCGACGAGGCATCCGATCGCCGCGGCCCGCGGCACACCGAACGAGGGCAGCGACTCCCCCGGCGGCTCGGACGTGCCGCGCAGCAGCACGACCCCGGCGACGACACCGACGACCAGCGCGCCGAGCTGGCCCAGGGCGCCGGGGGCGAGGAGCGCGAGGGCCGCCGCGACGACGGCGATCCCGGCGCGCGGCGCGTCGGGGGTGAGCGCGCGCGCCATTCCCCACACGGCCTGGGCGACGATGGCGACCGCAACGATCCCGAGACCGGTCAGGATGCCGCCGCCCACCGGTCCCCCGAACAGCGCGGCCCCCGCGGCGAACGCGACGAGCAGCACGACCGAGGGCAGGGTGAAACCGACGAAGGCGGCGAGCGCGCCCAGGAAGCCGGCACGCTGGAGTCCCATCGCGAACCCGACCTGGCTGGAAGCGGGCCCGGGCAGGAACTGGCACAGGGCCACGAGGTCGGCGTAGGCGCGGTCGTCCATCCAACGACGGCGGGCGACGAGGTCGTCGCGGAAATAGCCGAGGTGGGCGATGGGCCCGCCGAACGAGGTCACCCCGAGGCGCAGGAACGCGCCGAAGACCTCAGGGACGGTGCCGGCGCGCGTCATCCGCCCTTCCTACCGCGGAGGAGGAAACGGCGGGTGAACCGACTCACGTCAGCGGCGCCCGCAGAAGCCGGTCGACGAGCGTCAGCGTGGTCGTGGTGCGCTCCTGGTCCGGCGCGATGTCCGCACCCCGGATCGCGTCGCGGAAGCGCTCGACCTCGCCGGCCATCGGGTTCTCCGCCGTCTCGACCTCGATGACCTCGCCGCGGCCTCCGTGCGGCGTGAGCACGAGTCGGCGAGGCGCGTCGATCGCGTCGATCCGGAGCGACGCCTCCTCGCCCTGGATCTCGCTGGGCAGCGCCGTCTCGGTGATCTTCGACCACGCCAGGTCGGCCACGAATCCGTCGAACGCCGCGACGGCGCTGCCGAGGCCGTCGGTGCCCGAGGAGATGCCGACGCGCGCCCCGACGATCTCGCGCGGGTCGCCGAACAGGAGCACGAGCGCGTGCACCGTGTAGACGCCGAGGTCGCGCAGGGCGCTCCCGCCCAGGGCCGGGTCGAAGATGTTCGTCTGCTCGCCCGCGAGCACGCGATCGTAGCGGGCCGAACGCTTCTCGTACCGGAAGGAGACGCGACGCACCCGCCCGAGTCGCGGCAGCAGCTCGGCGATCGCCCGGATGCCGGGGTCGTACGCCGTGCGCATCGCCTCGAGCAGCACCACGCCGCGCTCCCGCGCCCGCGTGACGAGATCGCGCCACTCTCCCGCCGTCAGCGTGGCCGGCTTCTCGACGAGCACCGGGATGCCGGCATCCACCGCCGTCCGCACCTGCGCCGCGTGCACCGCATTGGGGCTCGCGAGGTAGACCGCGTCGACGTCGTCGGAGGTGAGGAGCGCGTCGAGGTCGTCCACGGCCCCGGGCGCGCCGATGCGATCCGCGAAGGCCCGTGCGCGGGATGCGTCGCGCGAGAAGACCCGGGACACCTCGACCCCGTCGACCGCGCGGACGGCCTCCGCGAGACGTTCCGAGATCGAGCCGGTGCCGACGATGCCGATGCGGATCATCCCTCCATCATGGCGTGGACTCTCGCGCGGTCGCTCCCGCGTCGTGTGGACCGTCCGGCTAGGATCACCCCTGATCGCGGCGACCTTCGTCGGGTTCAGGGGGCAGCAATGACGACCACACGCGCGCAGCGACGCCGGCGAACCTCACGTCGAGTGCGTCGACGCCGGACCATCGCCGTGCTCGTCGCCGTCCTCCTCGTCGCGAGCGGGGTGACCGCTTTCGCGATGCTGCGCGGATCGATCATGGCGCCAGCCGCCGAGGTCGAGCCGACCGCGAGCGCGACGACCGACCCGACACCCACGCCGACACCGCTCACCGCGACGCAGCGGCTGCTGGCGACGACGACCGATCCGAAAGCCTGCGCCGTCTCGTTCGCGGGCGAGGGCATCGTCCAGGAGCCGATGCTGCAGACGCAGGACCTCCGCTACGAGAAGCTGCCGATCCCGCGGACCGACGGCCGGGTGTTCGCCGGGTGGTACGCGAGCGCCGCCGACGCCGCTGCCCTCACCCTGTCCGCCCGCGTCAACGGCGCCGACCTCGTCGCGTGCACGAGCCGCGAGAAGACGCTGTACGGCGCGTGGACGACACCCGACACGAACGCGGCCGAGGATGCCGGCATCCCGATCCTGATGTACCACCAGTTCACGCGGAAGCCCGAGGGCGAAGACAACTGGCTGCGCGGCAACTACGCCTACATCGGCGACTTCGACGCGCAGATGGCGTACATCCAGGAGGGCGGGTTCTACCTGCCGACGTGGGACGAGATCAGCGCCTTCATCGACGGTGCGGTGTACCTGCCGAAACGGTCGGTGGTCATCACAGACGACGACGCCGACAGCACGTGGCTGGAGATGGCCGCCCCGATCGTCGACGGTCGCAACCTGCTGACGACGTCTTTCGTCATCACCTCGGCCCGCACCGAGGACACGCCCAACCGGTTCGTGCTCCAGCGCTCGCACACCCACGACATGCACCGCGCCGGGCCCAACGGCAAAGGCCGCATGGTCAACGACGACGCCGACACCATCGCGGCCGACCTCGAGCAGTCCGCCGCGATCCTCGGCGCGAAGGAGGTCGTCGCGTATCCGTTCGGACACTACGACGACACCACGAAAGAGGGGGTGCGTCGCGCGGGATTCGAACTCGGCCGCACCATCGAGCCCGGCTACGTGCGCATCGGCACCGACAAGCTCGCCCTGCCCGTCATCCGCATCAACTACGGCATGACCGTCGACGATCTGAAGGCGGCGATCGGCTGAGAAACGCCCACGGTTGCGGCTGCGGCGCGGGTGACGTCCCGCTAGCTCTCAGGTAAATGATCCACAATACCAATTCGGGCACGCGTCGGCCGGTCTACGCTGTGTACTTCTGGCATCACCGAAACGCGAGCACTCCATGGACCTATCCGTCATCGTTCCGACCTTCAACGAAGGTCCGAACGTCGCCGAACTCGTCCGTCGGACGGCGGCCGCGCTTCCGGGCCGCGCCATCGAGATCATCTTCGTCGACGACTCCAGCGACGACACCCCCGACATCATCCGCGCCGTGGCCGCTCAGGCACTCGTCCCGGTGCGCCTGATCCACCGCGACCACCCCCAGGGCGGTCTCGGCGGCGCCGTGGTCGAGGGCATCCGGGCTGCGGCATCCGAGTTCTGCGTCGTCATGGACGGCGACCTGCAGCACCCGCCCGAGGTCATCGCCGAGCTGCTCGCCCGCGCCGAAGTCGGTGACGCCGACGTCGTCGTGGCCTCGCGCTACACCGAAGGCGGCACGTCCGACGGGCTCGCCAACGCCGTCCGCACCCTCGTCTCACGCGGGTCGACGCTGCTGACGAAGGCGATGTTCCCGCGGAAGCTGCACAACTGCTCCGATCCGATGACGGGCTTCTTCCTCCTCGACCGCCGCTCGCTCGACGTCGAGAGCCTGCGTCCGCGCGGCTTCAAGATCCTCCTCGAGATCCTGGCACGCAAGCAGATGCGCGTCGCCGAGGTGCCGTTCTCCTTCGCCCCCCGCTTCGCCGGTGAGTCCAAGGCCTCGTTCAGCCAGGGCATGCGCTTCCTCACCCAGCTGACCATGCTGCGGTTCGGGCGCATGTCGGCGTTCGCGGTCGTCGGCGGGCTCGGCGCCGTGGCCAACCTGCTGATCACGGGTGGGCTCACGGGCCTGGGTGTGCAGTACCTCGTCGCTTCGGTGATCGCCAGCGTGCTCACGATCGTCGGCAACTTCCTCGCCCTGGAATACCTGGTGTTCGCCGACATGCGCGCCGAGTCCGGGCTCATGCGTCACCGCTTCCTCAAGTCGTTCACGTTCAACGGCATCGAGGCGCTCGTCCGCATCCCGCTGCTGTGGCTGCTCGTGAGCGAAGCGCACTTCCACGTGGTCATCGCCACGGCGCTGACGCTGCTCGCCGCGTTCGTCGTGCGGTTCGTCTACCACGCGCTCGTGGTATACGCCCCCAAGAGGTCCCGGAGCGCGAAGATCGCCGCGATCCGCGAGCCGCTGGAAGACGAGCTCGCCGCCTGACGCGGCGTCGCGGGCACGCCGCACCCCGGGACGGCGGCGTACGCTGGAGACATGTCCGACGCACCCATCCGCATGTTCGGCGCCGACTGGTGCCGCGACTGCATCCGCACGAAGAAGCAGCTCGACGAGCTCGGTGTCGCCTACGAGTACGTCGACCTGGTGGCCGACCCCTCCGCCGCCGACGTGGCCAAGGAGATCTCCGGCCGCACGAACATCCCCGTCGTGGTCTACCCCGACGCGTCGCACCACGTCGAGCCGTCCAACGCCGATGTCGAGGCCAAGCTCCGCGAGCTCTCGCTGATCTGACCCGGCCGCCGATGCTTACCGCCGCGTGGTCGGTCCGCCGTCACACGCCGCACGACTCTGGCGCGACGACGTGATCCCCGACTACCGCGATCCGGGTGGCCTGCGCATCGGCCTCGCGCCCCTGTCGACGAGCTTCGCGGAGACGCTCACGGGTCTCGTCGCCGTCGCGGCGGCGGTGCGGGCCGAAGGCTGATCCGGCGGCACCTCGGCGACGGGTCTAGCCTCGGAGGGTGATCGACCCCCTCCTCATCGTCGTCGGCGGGATCGTGGTGGTCTCGCTCGTCACCGTGATCGCGCCGCGATTCAACGTCGCGGGCCCGCTCGTGCTCCTGGCGATCGGACTCGGCGTGAGCCTGCTGCCGTTCGTGCCGGCGTTCACGATCAAACCCGACGTGATCCTCATCGGCGTGCTCCCGCCGCTGCTGTACTCGGCGGCCGTGCAACTGCCCGCGATCGAGTTCCGACGCGACTTTACGCCGATCGCGGGGCTCTCGGTGCTGCTGGTGGTGTTCAGCTCGCTCGGTCTCGGCCTGTTCTTCGCCGCGGTCATCCCCGGTCTCGGGCTCGCGCTCGGCATCGCCCTGGGGGCGATCCTCAGCCCGACGGATGCCGTGGCCACCTCGATCGCGAAACGTCTGGGCATCGCGCCGCGCGTGGTCACGATGCTCGAGGGCGAGAGCCTGCTCAACGACGCCACCGCGCTCGTGCTCCTGCGCACGGCCGTGGCCGCCGTGGCATCCGGATTCGCGTTCGGCGACGCGGTCGCGAACTTCGCGTGGGGCGTGCTGCTCGCCCTCGCGCTCGGCGCGCTCGTCGGCTGGGGGAACCTGCGCGAGCGCGAGCGCGTGACCAACCCCGCCGCGAACACCGCGCTGAGCTTCACGGTGCCCTTCATCGCCTACCTCCCCACCGAGCACCTCGGCGGATCGGGTCTCGTGGCGGCCGTCGTCGCGGGCATCGTCACCGGTCAGGGCGCGGCCCGCCGGTTCACGCCCGAGCAGAGACTCAGCGACCGTTGAACTGGCGCACGATCGAGCTGATCCTCGAGGGCGGCGTGTTCCTGGTCTTCGGCCTCGAACTGAAGGACATCGTCCGCAGCAACCTCGACGACAGCGGCGGCCTGTGGCACGGAACCTGGCTCGCACTGTCGGCCCTCGGCATCGCCCTGGTCGCCCGCGCCCTGTACGTCGCCGGGATCATCTGGCTGCAGGGCGTGCGCAGCCGGCGCAATCCTCGGCATCGCCAGCGCGCCGAGCGGTTCAGCGAACGCATGGACCGGCTCGAAGAGGCCTACCGCACGGATCCGGAGGCGTTCTCCGCCCGCTTCTCCGACCCCGAACGCGCGAAGCACCGCTTCTCGTGGGTGCGACGCCGGTTGACGCGCTCGATGGCCGACCTGGACTACTACCGTGACAGCCCGCTGGGCTGGCGCCACGGCACCGTCATCGTCCTGGGCCGGCATGCGCGGTTGTCGTCACCCTCAGCCGCGCCCAGACCCTGCCGCGCGAGGGCGTCGAAGACCGCGCCCTGCTGATCTCGTGGCCTTCCTGGTCGCGCTGTTCAGCCTGCTGCTCCAGGGGCTGACGCTTCCGGCGGTCGTCCGCGCGCTCGGACTCGCGGGACGCGAGGGCGAGGGGCCGACCCGCGAGGAGCAGCACGCGCTGGATGCCGAGCTGCGCGACGCCGCGCGCACGGCGGTGACCTCCGGAACCCTCGCCCGCCGCAACGGCGAACCGTTTCCGACCGACCTGGTCGAGAGCGCAGGCGCGCGGCTCACCCGCCCACCCGACGACGAGGTGACGGCTCGGGTACGGGATCTGCTCGAACTGCGGCTCGCGGCGATCGACGCGATGCGTCGCGAACTCGACCGCATCAGCCGCGACGGGCGGTACAGCACCGCCGCGCTGCGGCATGCCCTTGCCGAGCTCGACGCCGACCAGCTGAGCCTGGAGCTGCGCATCGACGGCGAGGACGGCTGAGGCGGGGCGCCGTCCCGGGGCGGGACCGGCGCGCCGTGCGGTGGCGCGCGCGGCCGCGGGGCGGGGCGCGCGGTGGCGCGCGCCCGCGCCGAGACTGCATCGGGCTGACAGGTCCCGTGCAGACGGCAAGGGAGTCGTCAGCGCAGTGCAGTCTCGCGGATGCCGCGAGGCACGGCGGCGGGTCGGCGGAAACGCCGCCGTGCCCCGGGGCCCACGCGTGCGGGCGAGGCCACGCGCGCGCGGTTGCGCGGGCGGGGGGGGTACGCGGGCAGGCGGGTTACGCGGGCGGGGTCACCGTCGCGGTGTGCAGGTGACGGTCGCCGTGGGCGAGCACCTTCCACGATCACTCCGCGTTGACGCAGCTCCGCGACCGCGCGTGACGCGTCGGAGCGGGAGACCCCCAGGGCCTCGAGGGTCGTGACGACGAGGACGTCACCCCGGGTCAGCGTGCCGAAGAAACGATCGAGGCGCGCGCCCAGCCTTCGAGCGTCTCGGGTGCCGGATGCCGGAACCCTTCGATCGGGACGCCGAAGCGCGTCAGGTCGTCGCGCTGCTGCACCACCGACGGGAGCCCCGGGCGGGAGACCACGAGCCCCACGAGACGAGAACCGGCGGGACGCGCGCGCCACCACGCCCCGTCGCTCTGCATCTCGGTGAAACACTGCGGGCACTCGGCCCGCGGCGTGCGCGACGGTGCCCTGGGTCACGGCATCCTCGGATGACGTCGTCGTCGGGATCGGATCGCTCATGCACACCTCCGCGTCCATTCTGCCGCACGCGACCCGCGCCACCGGGTGATCTCTCGCGGCGTCTGGCCACGAGATCGGGGCCGGATCGTTCGCTGTCGGGCAGGGGCGCTCGCCCCGGCGCAGGCTCTCGGGGTCAGGAGCCGACGTAGCGCGCCAGATGCTCGCCCGTGAGGGTGGCGGCGTCGGCGACCAGCGCCGCGGGCGTCCCCTCGAACACGATGGTCCCGCCGTCCCGACCGGCGCCGGGCCCGATGTCGATGATCCAGTCGCATGCGCCATGACGGCCTGGTGGTGCTCGATCACGACCACCGTGTTGCCGGCATCCACGAGGGAATCCAGGAGCGACAGCAACGTGTCGACGTCGGCCAGATGCAGGCCGGTCGTCGGCTCGTCGAGCACGTACACAGCTCCCTTCTTCGCCATCGAGATGGCGAGCTTGAGGCGCTGCCGTTCACCCCCGGAGAGGGTGTTGAGCGACTGCCCGAGGGTGATGTAGCCGAGACCCACGTCGACGAGCCGCGCGAGCACCGCCACCGCCGGCCCCTTCGTGAGGAACACTGATGCTCGGCGACCGACATCGCGAGCACCTCGGCGATGTTCTTCCCGTCGAGCGTGTACTCGAGCACCTCGTCGGCGAAGCCCGTCCCGCCGCACAGCTCGCACACCGTCTCGACCGTGGACTGGAAGCCCAGCTGCGTGACGATCACCCCCAAACCGGTGCACGCCACGCACGCCCCCTCGGAGTTGGCGCTGAACAGGGCGGGCTTGACGCCGTTCGCCTTCGCGAAGGCCGACCGGACGGCATCGAGGATGCCGGTGTAGGTCGCGGGGCTGCTGCGGCGGGAGCCCTTGATCGGCGACTGATCGACGACCACGACGTCGTCGAAGGCCGGCAGGTTGCCGTGGATCAGCGACGACTTGCCTGAGCCGGCGACGCCCGTGACCACGGTCAGCATGCCGAGAGGCACATCGACGTCGACGTTCTTCAGGTTGTGCTGGGTCGCGCCGCGGATGGGGAGCGCGCCAGTGCGCTCCCGGACGGACGGCTTCAGCCGCGCCCGGTGGTCGAGGAAACGGCCCGTGAGCGTGTCGGAGCCTCGCAGCCCGCCGACGTCGCCCTCGTACTGAACGGTTCCGCCGTCGCGACCCGCACGCGGACCGAGATCGACGACGTGATCGGCGATCTCGATGACCTCGGGCTTGTGCTCGACCACGAGCACCGTGTTGCCCTTGTCGCGCAGCTGACGGAGCGTGTCGTTCATCCGTTGGATGTCGTGGGGGTGCAACCCCGCGGTCGGCTCGTCGAACACGTAGGTGATGTCGGTGAGGCTCGACCGCAGGTGCCGGATCATCTTCGTGCGCTGCGCCTCGCCGCCCGACAGCGTGCCGCTGGGCCGGTCGAGCGAGAGATAGCCCAGACCGATGTGCACGAAAGCGTCGAGCGTGTCGCGCAGTCCGTCGACGACGGGGGCGACCGATGGCTCCTCGATCGTGCGCACCCAGGCCGCGAGATCGGTGATCTGCATCGCCGCGGCATCCGCGATGTTCACCCCGCCGATGCGCGACGACCGCGCTCCCTCGTTCAGCCGGGTGCCGCCGCACGCGGGGCAGGCGATGAACGTGACCGCGCGGTCGACGAACGCCCGGATATGCGGCTGCAGCCCGTCGCGGTCTTTCTGCAGCATGCTCTTGGTGATCTTGGGGACCAGACCCTCGTAGGTCATGTTGGTGTTCGCGATGCGTACCTTGGTCTGCTCGCCGTAGAGGAAGACCTGGCGCTCGTCGGCGGTGTAGTCGCGCACGGGCTTGTCGGCGTCGACGAAGCCGGACTCGGCGAAGACCCGCACCATCCACCCGTCGGCGGTGTACCCCGGGACGAGGATGGCGCCCTCGTTCAGCGACTTCGCCTCGTCGACCAGCTGGCCGAGGTCGATGTCGCTGACCTGTCCGAGACCCTCGCAGTCGGGGCACATGCCCCCGGTGATCTCGAACGACCGCCGCTCCTTCTGCCCCTGGCGCGCGCCGGTCTTGATCGTCACCGCGCCCGCACCCGAGATCGACGGCACGTTGAACGAGAACGCCTGCGACGAGCCCACGTGCGGCTGTCCGAGTCGGCTGAAGAGCACCCGCAGCATGGCGTGGACGTCGGTCGCGGTGCCGACCGTCGAGCGGGCGTTGGCCCCCATGCGCTCCTGATCGACCCGGATCGTGGCGCTGAGGTTCTCGAGCGCGTCGACGTCGGGTCGCGACGGCTGGCCCATGAACTGCTGCACGAACGTCGGGTACGTGTCGTTGATGAGGCGCTGGGACTCGGCCGCGATCGTGCCGAACACCAGGGACGACTTGCCCGAGCCGCTCACGCCGGTGAACACCGTGAGACGCCGCTTCGGCACGTCGAGGTCGACGTTCTTGAGATTGTTCTCACGGGCTCCGCGCACGCGGATGACGTCGTGCGTGTCGGCGGGGGTATCGGCCATGTCGTCTCCTCGGGTCGTCCCTCAGTGTGCCCGAGGCCTCCGACATTGGCGAGGATCCCGGCCGCCGCGCTCGCCCCATCGAGGCGTCCTGCGGAGTCCTCCCCCGACACGTCGGGCCGCGGCATCCGGAATCGACGTGTCACCCGGCACGCCTCTGCCGGCCAGGATCGGGGCGTCACCGCGTTCCTCCCTCGGCACCGCAGGATGGAGGGAGGAGATTCGGCGAACGGAGGACCGTTCCACAGGGCTGCGTCCTCCCCTCCCCACGTCTCCTCCGCCACGGGAGCATGATCCGACCGACGGATACCCTGGCCCCTGCCGCAGGACGGCACGCGCACCGCCGAACACGACGTCGCCCCCGCGGACGGATCCGCGGGGCGACGAAAGAGCGGGGGTCAGCCCTGGGCGCGACGGTTGGTGCGCGGACCGCGGCCGACGACCATGCCGGTCGTGGGAGCGCCGGATGCCGAACGCCCGGCGCCCTGCGGACGCGCGGCGTTGCCGCTCGAACGGCCCGCACCGCTGGCGCCCTGGCCGCGGCCGGACCCCGCGCGCTGACCCTGACGAGCACCCTGCGCGGCCTCGGCGGCCGGGGCCGCCTGGCCCGCACCGCGACCACGGCGACGACGGCCCTCGCCCGGGGCGGACGTGCGGGGAGCGGCATCCGAGGATCCCTGGCCGCGGGCGGCGCGCTTGCGCTGCGCGTTGGCGCCCTGCGAGCGCCCGCCGCCCTGGGGCTGGGCCGCGATCGGCTCGGGCTTGACGTACGGGGCGACCTCGCCGACGAGCGCGACGACCTCGGGCGAGGTCGAGGTGACCGGCTGCGGGTGACCGAGATCTTGGCCTTGCGCAGGATGTCGAGGGTGTCGCGACGCTGCTCGGGCAGCATGATCGTCACGACGTCACCGGCCGAACCGGCACGCGCGGTGCGACCGGAACGGTGGAGGTACGCCTTGTGCTCGACCGGCGGATCGACGTGCACGACCAGCTCGACGCCGTCGACGTGCACACCGCGGGCGGCGACGTCGGTGGCGACGAGCACCTTGGCGCGGCCGTCGCCGAAAGCGGCGAGGTTGCGGTCACGGGCGGGCTGCGACAGGTTGCCGTGCAGGTCGACCGAGGGGATGCCCGCGGCGGTCAGGGCCTTCGCGAGCTTCTTCGCCTGGTGTTTCGTGCGCATGAAGAGGATGCGGCGCGCCGTGCCGGACGCGAGCGTCTCGACGAGCTTCTTCTTGGCGTCGGCGTCGGCGGGTACGAACACGTGGTGAGTCATGGCCGCGACGTGCGAGTGGCCTCGTCGACCGAGTGCAGCACCTCGTTGCGCAGGAAGCGCTTCACGAGCTTGTCGACGCCGTTGTCGAGCGTCGCCGAGAACAGCAGCGCTGGCCGTCGGCGGGCGTGCGCGCGAGCAGGCGGGTGACGCCGGGCAGGAAGCCCAGGTCGGCCATGTGATCGGCCTCGTCGAGGACGGTGATCTCGACGGCGTCGAGGCTCGCGAAGCCCTGACCGATGAGGTCTTCCAGGCGCCCCGGGCAGGCGACGAGGATGTCGACGCCTGCGGCGAGCGCGTCTACCTGACGCTTCTGGTTCACGCCGCCGTACACCGTCGTCGTGACGAGGTTGAACGCCGCCGCCAGGGGCTTGATGACCTCGTCGATCTGGTTCGCGAGCTCGCGCGTCGGGGCGAGCACGAGGGCGCGGGGCTTGCGGCCACGGCGGCGGTCGGACGAGGCGCCGAGGCGCGCGACGAGCGGCAGCGAGAAGGCGAGGGTCTTGCCTGAGCCCGTCTTGCCGCGGCCGAGGACGTCGCGCCCGGCGAGGGTGTCGGAAGGGTGTCGGCCTGGATCGGGAAGGGTCGTTCTTGCCCTGACCGGCTAGCACGGCGATCAGGGGAGCGGGTTACGCCGAGGTCGGCGAAAGTCTGGGACGTCATGACATGTCTCCTGCCGGCGCGCAGGCGCGCGCGGCGGTTCGGGATGCCGCGATGCTGCGGCTGCAATGGGCGAAGGCGCCGGGGCGCATCCGTTCGCCGTGAAGGTCAAAGGCCCACGCGAGGGGGCCGGAGCGTTCGACGACGCTGGGAGCGAAGACGCTCCGTCCTCCAGTCTAGCGGGTGACGTCAGGGGCCCGCGCGCCAGCAGCCGGCGACATGGTCGTCGACCATCCCGGCGGACTGCATCAGCGCGTACATCGTGGTGGGTCCGACGAAGCGGAATCCGCGGCGACGCAGCTCTCTGCTCATCGCCTCGGACGAGGGCGTCACCGCAGGCACCTCCGCGAAGGTGCGGGGCGGCACGTGCGTCGCCGGGGCGAACGACCACAGCAGCGCGTCGAGCTCGCCGTCCGCCATGCCCGCCACGATGCCGGCGTTGCCGATCACCGCCTCGATCTTTCCGCGATGTCGGATGATCCCGGCATCCTGGAGCAGGCGATCGACGTCCTCGGGCCCGAACGCCGCCACCACCGCCGGCTCGAACCCGTGGAACACCTCGCGGAAACGGGGACGCTTACGCAGGATCGTGATCCACGACAGCCCCGCCTGGAAGCCCTCGAGGCTCACCTTCTCGAACAGCGGCCGGTCGCCGCGCAGCTCGGTGCCCCACTCCTCGTCGTGGTAGCGGCGATATTCGGGGTCGTCGCCGACCCAGCCGCATCGCGTGACGCCGTCGGGACCGGTGAGGAGGTCGATCATGCGCCCAGGGTAGACGGAGGCTCCGACACCCGCGCTGCGACTGCCACGAGAACAGGGGATGCCACCGGCACAGGTCCATCCGCGGCGGAACGGCCTGTTCCCGGCGCATCGCCTGTTCTCGTCGCGGCGAGGTGGGGCGGCCCTACTTGCCGGGCTTCTTCTCCGGGACCGGCGCGTTGCCCGAGGCGCGCAGCGCGGCGTAGTACGACGCGGCCTCGTTCTGACGATCGTCCTCGACGCCGGTCGCGATCGAGGCGCGGATGTGCTCGGGGCCGTAGCCGAAGGCCTCCACCAGATCCTGCGCGTGCGGACGCAGCCGCGCGCACAGACGGTCGATGTAGCTCGACACGGCCGCGGCGCGCTGGGCCGAGAGCCTCCCGTTGATGAGGTACCAGGCGAGGTGCTTCTCGATGAGCTGCAGGCCGAAGAGATCGCGCAGCCACGTCAGCACCTGACGGGTGTCGTCGTCGCCGATGCGGTTGATCGCGTCGGTGAACGCCTCCCACTGCAGGAGCTCGCCGTGCGCCCGGGCCGCCTCGATCAACTCGGCCTGGTTCTCGTTGAACAGCGCGGCCGCGTCGTCGCGGGACAGCTTGGATGCCCGGACGCAGCCGCCCCGCGATGTCGGCGACCATCTGCTGCACACGGTCGGCCAGCAGCTCGTGCTGCTGCTGGGCGCGCAGGCCGCGCTCGACCGAACGGGCCGTCGACCCGAGGTCGGTGACGGCCTGGCCGAGCTGGCGGAGACCGGCACCGTGGAAGAGCTTGCCGGCGGTCTGCCCGACCGCGAAGGCCGCGAGCTGCTTGGCATCCTTGCCTTTGAACTGTCGTGCGTAGTCGGCGAGCAGGCGCTTGCCGACCAGCTGCAGCAGCACGTTGTTGTCACCCTCGAAGGTGACGTAGACGTCGAGGTCGGCACGCAGGCCCACGAGGCGGTTCTCGAAGAGGAAGCCCTGACCGCCGCACGCTTCGCGCGACTCCTGCAGGGTGTCGAGCGCGTGCCACGTCGACAGCGGCTTCAGCGCGGCCGCGAGCGTCTCGAGTCTTCGCGGTCGGCATCCGTGTCGAGGCGGCCGCTGAAGACGCCGTCGAACTTCTGCAGGAACTCGTCGTGCGCGAAGATCTCGGCGTACGTCGTCGCCAGGCGCGGCAGGAGGCGACGCTGGTGCTTGCCGTAGTCGAGCAGGGTGACCTCGGGGGTGCCGCTGCCCGAGTCGAACTGACGGCGCTGGTTGCCGTAGGTGATCGCGATGGTGAGGCCGATGGCCGATGCCCACGCCGCCGCACCGTCGAGCGAGACGCGCCCCTGGACGAGCGTGCCGAGCATCGTGAAGAAGCGACGACCGGGGCTGGCGATGTCGCTGGAGTAGGTGCCGTCGGCGGCGACGTCGCCGTACCTGTTGAGCAGGTTCTCGCGCGGCACACGGACCCGGTCGAAGTGCAGCGGCCGTTGTCGATGCCGTTCAAGCCTCCCTTGAGGCCGTCGTCCTCACCCGCCGATGCCGGGAGGAAGTTCCCCCTCGTCGTCGCGCAGCGGCACGTAGAAGCAGTGCACGCCGTGGTTCACGCCGCCGGTGATCAGCTGCGCGAAGACGGTCGCCGCCTTGCCGTGCAGAGCGGCGTTGCCGAGGTAGTCCTTCCACGCACCGCGGAAGGGCGTGTGGATGACGAACTCTTCGGTGGCGGGGTCGTACGTCGCGGTCGTGCCGATGGCGGCGACGTCGGAGCCGTGACCGGTCTCGGTCATCGCGAACGCTCCGGGGATCTCGAGGCTCATTATGCCGGGCAGCCACTTCTCGTGGTGCTTCTCGGTGCCCAGCTGCAGCACGGCGGAGCCGAACAGGCCCCACTGCACGCCCCGACTTGATCTGCAGGCTCGGGTCGGCGGCGACGAGCTCTTCGAATCCGGCGATGTTGGCACCGTTGTTCTCCTCGCCCCCGAACCGCTTCGGGAAGGCACGGTGCACGGCCTTGCGGGAAACCAGCTCGTGGAGCTGACCCAGGGTGCGTTCGCGGTGCGCGTCCATGCCGAGGCTGTCGTCGCGCCAGAAGATCGGATCCTTCAGCATCGCGCGCGCCTCGCGGCGCGTGTCGGCCCACGTTCCGAGCAGCAGATCGGTCACCTGGGCGATGTCGATGCGGCTCTCGGCGGCCTCGGCAGCGGAATGCGCGGCGGTCGGCGCACCCCCCACGGGGGTACGCGTGCTCGTGGCGGGCGTGGTGGGACGGACGGCGGCGTCGGTCATGTGCGGCACCTTCGACGTGGCAAAGGGATGCCACCACCGTAGGAGTCCCACAACACTCGATCAAACATTGTGTGAGGTGCGCACAATCGCCGTCGAGGCCGCGCGCCGGGATGGTTGTGGGCCGTCAACATTCGTACGCGGCCGGGAGGGTGGGGCCGTACGCCTGGGAGGGCGGGGCTCTACGCCGGGTGGGGCGGGGCGCCGGGGCTGGGGCCAGGGCCAGGGCCAGGGCCAGGGCAGCGAAGCCGAGGGCGATGCGGGAAGCGGGGACGCGGTCCGGCGGTGGGCGGTGCAGCGGTGTCGGGGGCGGGGCAGTGCGGTGGGGGCCGACGGTGGGCGGTGCAGCGGTGGTGGTTACTGCGCGCGCCGCATGTGGCCGTGACACGAGAACAGGCTCAGCAACCACTACAGGGCGATCGGCGCGGAATCAGCCTGTCTCCGGCACATCGCCTGTTTCGGTGACACGCCCGCACCCCATCCGACAGGTCGCCCCGCCCACGCCGCAGCCACCGCGGCCGCCGCGCTGCGCCCCCGCACC
This sequence comes from Rhynchospora breviuscula, assembly GCA_027562975.1. Classification (NCBI taxonomy): domain Eukaryota; kingdom Viridiplantae; phylum Streptophyta; class Magnoliopsida; order Poales; family Cyperaceae; genus Rhynchospora; species Rhynchospora breviuscula. The sequence continues at coordinate 28,846 of JAMQYH010000950.1, forward strand.
GCACGACAGCGGGACGCGTCAGTGCTGGGCGACGACCGTCAGGATGCCGTCGCCGTACGCCTCGCGCTTCTTGGCGCCGATGCCGGTGATGCCGTCGAGGTCGCCCCTGGACGCGGGACGTTCGGCGGCGATCGCCCGGAGCGTGGCGTCGCCGAAGACGATGTAGGCGGGGACACCCTGCTCCCGCGCCTGCTCCGCACGCCACGCGCGCAGCGCCTCGAACAGGTCGCGATCGCCGGGAGCGACGTCGTCGGCGCTCGACTTGCGCTGCCGGCTGCCCCCACCACCGCCCGTGCGCCCGAGCGCATCGCGACGCAGCGGAACCGGCGTCTCGCCACGGAGCACGCCGCCCGACGCCTCGCTCAGCGCGAGCGTGCCGTAGTCGCCCTGAGCGACGAGGATGCCGCGGGCGAGGAGCTGGCGGATGACGCTGCGCCAGTCCTGGTCGGACAGGTCGGCCCCGAGACCATACGTGCTGAGACGGTCGTGTCCCTGTTGCGCGATCCGGTCGGTCTTGGCCCCGCGGAGGATGTCGATGAGGTGCCCGGCGCCGAAGGCCTGGCCGCGCTCGCGCTGCAGGCGGACGATCGTGGAGAGGAGCTTCTGCGCCGCGACGAGACCGTCCCAGGTGTCGGGGGGAGTGAGACACGTATCGCAGTTGCCGCACGGCTCGGACTGCTCGCCGAAGTAGGCCAGCAGGTTCTGCCGGCGGCATCCGACCGTCTCGCAGAGCGCGAGCATGGCGTCGAGATGCTGGCCGAGCCGCATCTTGTAGGAGCGGTCGCCCGGCGACTGGTCGATCATGCGGCGCTGCTGCACGACGTCACCGAGCCCGTAGGCCATCCACACCACCGAGGGATCGCCGTCGCGTCCGGCGCGACCCGTCTCTTGGTAGTAGCCCTCGACCGACTTCGGTAGATCGATGTGGGCCACGAAGCGCACGTCGGGCTTGTCGATGCCCATGCCGAAGGCGATCGTGGCGACCATGACGACGCCGTCGTCGCGCAGGAAGCGCGACTGGTTCGCGGCGCGGATCGCGGGATCCAGACCCGCATGGTACGGAAGGGCGTCGAGACCCTGCGCGGCGAGGTAGGACGCGGTCTGCTCGACGCTCTTGCGGCTCAGCGCGTAGACGATGCCCGCCGACCCCTCGGGCTGCGAGCGGATGAACGACACCAGCTGACGCCGCGGGTCGACCTTCGCGTCGATGCGGTACTCGGATGTTCGGGCGATCGAAGCTCGCCACGAACGTGCGCGCGTCGCGCAGGCGGAGCCGCTCGACGATCTCGCGGGCGGTCTCGGGCGTCGCCGTGGCGGTGAGCGCCATGCGCGGGACACCCGGGAAACGATCGGCGAGGTCACCCAGGGCCAGGTAGTCGGGGCGGAAGTCGTGGCCCCACTGCGACACGCAGTGCGCTTCGTCGATCGCGATCACGCTGAGCCGCCCGCGTGCGAGCAAGCCGAGGGTCTGAGCCCCGTTGAGGCGCTCGGGGGCGACGTAGAGCAGGTCGAGGTCGCCCGCGAGGTAGGCCTGCTCGACGGCCTGGCGCTCGGCGGCGCCTGGGTCGAGTTGAGGTATGCGGCCCGCACGCCGTTGGCGACGAGGGCGTCGACCTGGTCGTGCATGAGCGCGATCAGGGGGCTGACCACGAGTCCGGTGCCGGGGCGCACGAGCGCGGGGACCTGGTAGGTGACGCTCTTTCCCCCACCCGTCGGCATGAGCACGACGGCGTCGCCGCCGTCGATCACGCGCTGGACGATGTCGGACTGATCGCCGCGGAAGGCGTCGTAGCCGTAGACCTCGTGCAGCACCTCGCGTGGATCGCGGCCGGTGAAGTCGCGGGCGTCGGGCAGCTCGCGCGCGGTGCCGGTCGCGACCGCCGCCCGGGCGAACGGCGAGGCCGCGGCATCCATCGGCGGGGGCGGGGCGTCGGGATCGTCGGGCGGCGCGAACTGATCGGGGTCCCACTCGGCACCCGCGTATGGGTCGTCGTACCCGCCGAACGACTCGGAGGGCGCGGCGGCGTACGGCTCGGGGGCGGCGCCGGGGATAGTCACCGTCCACGGTAACCCGGGCAGCCGACACCGACCCGATGCCGACCGCACATCGGTGGAGAGCACGTCGGAAATGCGGGGTGGGGAGGATCAGTACAGCGCGCGGGTCAGCGGCAGGGGAACGACGGATGCCTCGAGCTCGACCCTGCGCGCCGGGCACCCGACGCAGCGGACGTATCGGACGCGCCCCTCGCTCGTGACGTGCGCCGACTCGGTGATCCACGCGTGCTCGTGGACGGGGAGGGCGGGCGAAGCGAGAGTGTCGGCGGTGGGCATGTCACCAGGGTGATGTAATGCTGTTATGCATCTCAACCCTTACGGGCAGTACGCCGTCCTGCTGGCGGCGTCGCTCGCGAACGACTGGCCCGCCGACCGTGCGGGAATCGAGGAACGGACGCGCGAACTCGGCATGACCATGGCGTTCCCCGTGGCATCCGATGATCATTCCTGCACGCGCGAGGTGATCGACCGGTGGCTCGCGGTCGTCGACGAGCCCGACCCCGCGACGCGCGCCGCGCTGCTGAACCTCGAGATGGCGGGCGCGGCCGCCTATCCGCGGCTCACCGACCACGACGGCGAGGGCTGGCACATCCACTACCGCGACACCGATGACGCCCTCCCCCGCGTGCTGGCCGCGGTGATCTCGGTCGGCACGGCCCTGCACCTCGCCACGCGCGGCATGCACCGCCTCGGACGGTGCGCCGCCGACCCCTGCGACCGGGTCGTGGTCGACGTCACCCGCAACGGCCGCCAGCGCTACTGCTCGGTGCGCTGCGCCAACCGTGCCGCCGTGCGCCGCCACCGCGCGCGGGGCTGAGGACGCCACCGCGCACGGGGCTGAGCCGGACGCGCGCGCCGCCACCGCGCGCGGGACTGACGCGGGCACGATCCGCCGCGCCCGCGGTCGATCCAGAGCGCGAGCGGAGGAGATATGCCAGAGGGAGGACGCTCCTCGCCCTTTCGGTCCTCCCGTCGCGAATTCTCCTCCCGAGCCCGCCGCACTCCCTCGACGGCATCCCCGCCGCCGCGCCGCCCCGCCCCCGCGACATCCCCGCCACCGCGCCGCGCCACCCCCGCGGCATCCCCTCCCGGCCCACACGATGGAGCGCGTGTCGCATGTCCAGGGGATGGCGGAACACGTCGGTCGCTGCGAACGTTGGACACAGCGACCGACGACCGGAGGCGACATGACCGACACCGTGACCGTGACCCGCAACGACGAAGCCCACCGCTACGAGGTGCACCTCGACGGGGAGCTGGGTGGCTTCCTGGAGTTCCGCCCCGCGGGCGACGACCGCGTCGTGCTGCCCCACACCGAAGTCGACCCCGCCTACAAGGGCAAGGGGCTGGGTTCGGCGCTCGCGAGCGAGGCGCTCGCCGACCTCGCGCGCCGCGGCGACGCCGTGATCCCGACGTGTCCGTTCCTCGCGCACTACCTGCGCGAGCACGACGTGCCCGGGCTCGTCGTCGACTGGCCGAACCGCGAGGATGCCGCCGACTCCGCCGATCCTGCCGAACCGGCATGACGCGCCTCGACGTCGCCCCGCCGGCATCCGAGGGCCCGGTCGAGTGCGACGGACCGCGCGCTCTCGTCGTCGAGGCCCGAGAGGTTCCGCTGGGCGGCGTCCGGGCCATGGAGGTGCACCGCACGCTCCCGCACCGCGCGTTGCCGATGGTGGGGGCGTGGTGCTTCCTCGACCGGTTCGGCCCGCAGGAGACCCTCATGCGCGTCGAATCGCACCCGCACATCGGGCTGCAGACGGTGACGTGGCCGATCGTCGGCGAGGTGCGTCACCGGGATGCCGTGGGCAGCGACGTCGTGGTGCGTCCGGGCGCTCTGAACCTCATGACCAGCGGCGCGGGCATCGCCCACTCGGAGTACTCGGTCGGCGACGAGCCGATCCCCCTCGACGCTCTCCAGCTGTGGGTCGCGCTGCCCGACTCCCGCCGCCACGGCGCCCCCGCATTCGAGCGGCACGAAGACCTCCCGGTGCTCGACCTCGGCGGCAGCGCGGATGCCGTCGTCGTCATGGGATCGCTCGGCGCGGTGGAATCGCCCGCCACGGTGCACACCCCGATCGTCGGCGCCGAAGTGCGGCTTCCTGCCGGGGTCGACGTGCGCGTCCCGCTCCGCGGGGAATGGGAATATGCCGTCTACGGCATGATCGGCGCCGCCGAGGTGATGACCGGAATGGATGCCACGGACGCGGACGCCGCGCGGCCCGCTGTGGCGCCGGGGCTCTCGGTATCCGTCGACCACACCCGGCTCGTCTACCTCGGCAAGGGCCGCGATCACCTGGAGATGCGCAGCGACGACGGCGCACGGGTGTTCCTGCTGGGCGGCGAGCCGTTCGAGGCCGACATCGTGATGTGGTGGAACTTCGTGGGCCGCTCGCACGAGGAGATCGTCGAGGCCCGCGAGGCGTGGGAGGCGGGCGCTCCGCGATTCGGCGCCGTCGTCGATCACGGCCCCGAGCGCGTCCCCGCTCCGCCGCTCCCCGCGGTGCGCCTGACGCCGCGCCGGCGTCGGGTGTAGCGCAGCCTCCCCCGCTCGCTGAGGTCGCGACTCGTCGGCTTCGGTGTCCAAGACACGCGGACAGAAGTGCGCGGCATCCGCGTGTCGTGGACGCCGAAGGGAGTCTCGGACGCTCGGGAGAGGGCTCACGGGGCAGCGGCGGGCGGGCAGGCAGCTAGGCCGAGCGGGCAGGCACGAACGCGGCGCCCGAGCCGGAGCCCGGGCGCCGCGTCGGCGTGGCGGATCAGCGCAGCACGATGAACGCGCTGTGCGCCGTGGAGGCCTCGACCGTCTCGCTGCCGGAGTACGTCGCGGTCACCACGCGCAGTCCCCGCGTCTGCGGGTCGAGCGTGATCGTGGCGCGGCCGTCCTCGAGGGTCGCCGTGTAGGGCTTCCCGGCGACGGTCACCGTCACCTCTCCCGTCGGGACGGACCCGGCGAGGGGGCGCACCTTCACGGTCAGGGTGTACGTGTCGGAGCTGCGCCCCACCCACGGGTTCACCGTGACGGTGGTGAGCGAGGCGACGACGACGGGGACGCCTGCGCTGTCGGCGGTGCCGGTGAGACCGGTGGCCGTCGACGTCGCGGTCACCCGCACCGTGAGCACGGTGCCCAGATCGGCGCGCGTCACCCGGTAGGTCGACGACGTCGCCCCCGGGATCGGCTCGCCGCCGCGCAGCCACTGGAACGTCGTGGTGACCTCGGCCGGGTCCCACGTCCCCTGCCGTCGCGGTCAGCGTGCGGCCGAGCTTCGCCGTGCCCGACACCGTCGGCGCCTCGACGGCGACGGGAGCCGCCTGGCCCGAGTCGACCGTGAGCACCGTCTGCACGCTGGATTCGCCGTACTGCACGACGCCGAGGTACCGCGTCTCGGGCTGGAGACCCTGCCACGACAGGTCGTACGCCGTGGCGACGCCCTGCTCGGCCGGGATCGGGTTCGGCGTGGCCGTCAGCTGCCCCTCACCACCGGGCTGGACGTTCGCGGAGGACATGTCCCACGTGAACGGCGCGGTGAACGAGTAGATGTTCGCCTCGACGAGGTAGGTGCCCGGGGTCGGGTTCGGCAGCGAGACGCGCTCGTCCGCCGAGCCGGTCGCCGAGGTGAACCGCTCGTAGTACCGCAGGTCGTCGGGGCTCACCACGCGCGACACGAACAGGTCGAGATCGCTGCCGGTGTCATCCGACGAGTCCAGGTCGAAGCGCGAGAGGGTCGTCCCCTCGGGCACGTCCACGATCCACCGGGACGTAGCCGTCCGCGTCGCCCGAGTCCTGGTTGCCGGAGTGCCCGTCGACCGGGTTGTCCGGGTCGGTGAGCAGCGTCGCGGCGGACAGACCCGACACCGTCAGCGGCAGGTCGCCGCTGACGCCCGGGAGGATCTCGACGTTCGTCGAACCCGACAGGCCCGTGCCCGCGACCTCGGCCGGAGCCTCGGCGGTCGTGGGACGCACGGCGATCGGCGAGCGCACCTGGGTGCCCCCGCTCGTCCAGGTGAGGAACCCGGTCGTCCACTCCTCGGCCGGGGCCGTGGTGCGGGTGAACGTGACCGTGAAGTCCTGCGTCTCGCCCGCGGCGCCGAAGGTCAGCGTCGACGGCTCGACCGTGGCATCCAGGCCGGGGACGTCGATGGATGCCGTGAACGTCCCCGCCTGAGTGGACGTCACCGTGCGGGTGACGGTCTGCGGCTTCGCGAGCGACCCGATCGAGATGGAGGCCAGGTTGAGGTCGCTGCCGTCGATCGGCTCGACGCCGAAGTCCTCGAGGCCCTTGCCTTGCAGGAACGCCGCCCAGTCGGCGGGACCGTTGAGGTAGAGCAGGCCCGGGTCGAAGTACTTCTCGGGGTCGACGTGTCCGGCGCCCTGCGCGAACGGGTCCTGCGCCGGAGCGCCCGTCGACGTCCACGGTGTCGTACGCGGTGGTCATCATGGCCGACTTCACCTCAGCGGGCGTGGCCAGCGGCCGCTCCCCAGGTAGAGGGCGGCGAGTCCCGCGATGTGCGGCGACGACATCGACGTGCCGGAGAGGAACTCGAACGTGGGAGCCGCCCCCTCGGCGTTCGCGGCGGCGGCGAGGATCGCCACCCCGGGAGCCGAGATGTCGGGCTTCAGCACGTCGCTGCCGTCGGCGAGCATCGGGCCGCGGCTCGAGAAGCCGGCGACCTGCGGCGTCGGGGTCTCGGCTCCGGTGACGTTCTCGCCCACGAGGGTGGCCGTGGCATCGGGGGTCCCCTGCACGTAGGCGAGCAGGTCGTCGCGGTAGCGCGCGTCGATGTGCACGGTCGGCACCGAGTGGAAGTCGTTGTCGACCGAGGCGGGGGTGACGTTGACGAGGATCATGCCGATCCCGCCCGCCTGCTTCACGGCCTGCGACTTCTCGATGCGGGCGTTCTGTCCGCGGTCGCACACGACGATCTTGCCCGCGGCCTGCGCGGCGTCGAGCGATCCGAGCAGGCACAGGGCCGCGTCGGCCGAGTCGGCCCCGGATGCCGCGATGTCCCCCGCGTACACGACGGGCCCGGTGACGTCCTCACCCGCGCGGACGGAGACGGACGCGCCCGCGGCCTGGAAGCCGTTCGGGAGCTTCACGGTGCCCTCGTAGGTGGGGATCGTGGATGCCGCGACCGTTGTGTACCACGGCGACGCGTGGTCGGCGGTCGAGGCGTCGGGGCCGGAGTTGCCGGCCGAGACGGCGACGAAGACGCCCGCGGCGGCGGCGTTGAAGAACGCCGCGTCCTCGAGGGCGAGAGTGGTCGTGGCCGCCCCGCCGCCGATGGAGTAGTTGATGACGTCGACGCCGTCGGCCACGGCGGCGTTGATCGCGCCGAGCAGGTCGCTCAGCGCGCAGACGTCGTCGGTGGTGACCAGCGGGTCGGGACCGGAGTAGCAGGCCTTGTAGGCCGCGACCTTCGCCGCCGGGGCGACGCCCGAGATCGCGCCGAAGTCGATACCCTCGACGCTGGCCTCGACGCCGTTGTTGCCGGCGGCGGTGCTCGCGGTGTGCGAGCCGTGCGCGTCGCCGTCGCGCGGCGAGTGGTAGTCGGCCTCGAACGTGAAGCCGGTCGCGGCGGCACCCTGGTCGAAGTAGCGCGCACCCACGAGCTTCGTGGAGTAGTCGTCGACCGACCAGCCGTCGCCGGTCGCGACGCGCGGCGACCGGAAGTCGGTGCCGTCGGCCTTGCGGTACACGACGTCGTTGCCGTCGAGATACGGCTGGTCTCCGGGCGTCGTGCCCAGCGGGTCGCCGGCGAACGACGGGTTCTCGGGCGCGATGCCTGTGTCGATCACGCCGACCACGACGCCCTCGCCGGCCGCGTCGATCCCGCCGACCTTCTGCCACACGCCGCCGTCGCCCTCGAGCCCGAGGAACTCGGTCGACGGCACGGCCGCCGGGTGGCGGATCTCGTCGGGGACGACCTTCTGCACGCCCTTCGTGGCCCGCGAGCTTCGCCGCCTGGTTCGGGTCCATCGCCGCGCTGAAGCCGTTCACGGCGAGCGTGTACGAGTAGTCGGCATCCACTCCGGCTTCCGCGGCGACGTCCTGCTGACGCTGCTCGAGGAAGGCCGAGTACTCGCGGACGGCATCCGAGTCGGTGTCGAGTCGCGCGTCGTCGGACTTGGTCGCGCGCAGGCCCTGCTCGCCGCCGTCGTAGGTCGCGACGGGGGCCTCGTCGAGCACGACGATGTAGCGACCGGTCGACGATTCGACGGGTGTGGGGGGTGTCACCCCCTCGTCCACGACGGCGGCCTGCACGGAGGTGACTCCGGCAGCGGTGAACAGCCCGGCCAACGCGATGACCGCGGCCGAACGCAGGGGACGACCCATAGTGCGCTCCAAACGGGGGGATGAATTGAGCGATGTGCGCGACTTCGGCGGCGCGCGTCGCACAAACATAACTCACGGCGAATTCATCACCAACCGTTTCTTTTGGACGGCGTCCGAGAAGGTCACCCGCCGACGCCGATACGCTGATCCCGTGTCGTCGGCATCCCGTCTGTCCACCCGCGTGCTCCTCGTGTGCGCTGCGATCGGCGTGGGCACCGGCATCCTGGGCGGCGCCGCGGGGTGGTTGACGCTCGTGGTCCTGGCCACGGCGCCGTGGGCGTACGGTCTCGTGCTGGGTTCGCACGTGCTCCCCGGGATCATCGCGCAGCAGGTCGTCCGTCGGGCGTGGGTGGCGCTGCTCACCCACGTGCTCGCCGCGCTCGTCGCCAGCGCCATGGCTCCGCAGTGGACCTTCCGCTTCCTCGGGACGGCGATCCTGTTCGGCGGCATCCAGGAGGGTGTCGCCGCCCTCACCCGCTACCGCGTGTGGGCGGCCGCCCGCTTCTTCGTCTCGGCAGTGATCATCGGACTGCTGGTGGCCGCCGCCGTGTGGTTCGCCGCCGACATCGGCGCCCTCGCGTCGTGGGCGCGGATCACCTACCTGGTGATCGGTGTGCTCGGGCCGGTCGCCTGGACGGCCGTGGGCATCGCGATCGGTTCGGGTCTGCGCGGCGCGGGCGTCGCACGGGGGCTGTCGCGGCGCTGATCAGTTGGCGGAGGTCGCGGCGGCAGATGCGCCGCCCCGGGCGACTCCGCTCGAGCGGGGATTTCGCGCGTCGTCGGCTGCTGACTCGAACCGCCCCTCGGCGATGTCCCGCTCAAGTCGGGTACGCAACTCAAGTGCGGCGGCGCGAGCCTCGTCGCTGTACTTGCGGCTCATCGTGGCTCACCTTCCTTCCGTCCGTGCGGCGTGAGAGAACGATATCGGAGATGGCAATCGCCATCCTCGCATCCTCGACCGTTGCCAGCCCCGGAATCACGAGAGCGGCGAGCACCCGCGATCCCACAACGGAGGTGTCCGGGTCGATCGCCTTCTCGGTCGCCCAGGTGAAACGACTCCACCACTGCGATCGGCGCTCAGCGAGCTGCCGCTGACTGCGATCCTTCGTCGAGTTGAGCCATGCGACAGTCCCGGCGATGAGCGCCGCGGTCAGGGCCGCCGCACCACCAAAGCCCGGTGAAAGCACGAAAGTCGCCCACCAGTGCCCGTCCGGCACAGGCGGAGGAATGAGCCGCCCCACGATGACCCCGACGAACGCGACCCCGGCGCCCAGAAGCCATCGACGGGCGAGACGAGGGATCGTCGAATGAGGCGTCACCCGCGCAAGTCTCCCGCGAGATCCATCTCCCGCGGGAGGGCCTGTGGATAACGCGCCGCGATGGGTGACCGCGGCCGCTGACCCGCCGCCCAGTTCCGCATACGCCGTGCGAAGCCGAGCGAGCGCACGAGACTAGCGGGTACGGGCCGCGCCCGGGCGGATGCCGAGCACGCGACCGGCATCGGCAACGGTGAGGTCGTCCCAGACGATCAGTTGGATGAGCTCCTGATCGCGGGACGACAGCAGGCCGAGCGCCTCGACGGCGACGAACGCGTTGTCGGGGGGCCACCGGTACCGCCGCGGCCTCGCGTAGCGCGCCACGAGCGCCGTACACATGGCATCCATCGCCGCCGAGCGCGCGTCGGCCGCGCGCGCCGCACCACGGACCGGACGGAAGCGAAGCGTCACACGAGCGTGGAAAAGGCGTGAAGGTGAGCGGGATCCGCTATCCCCGCGCGCGACGCGGCCGTACCGCGAGACGCGCCCACGCCCGTATCAGCAGGGCGGAGAGCGCCCCGACGACGATCCACGTCAGGAACGATCCGAGCCATCCGGTGACCAGGAACCCGAACAGCAGCGCCGCGACGAGCAGCACGACCAGCACCAGCAGCGTCACCACCGCCAGCAGCACAGCCCGCACCGGATGCCACGCGAACGCCCGCAGACCGCTCCAGGCCGTGGCATCCGGGGTCGCCGCGGGCGAGGCGACCACGAAGGCGACGAGCACCGCGGGGATGAGCGTCGACGACGACACCACGGCGAGCACACCGACGATCACGAGCGCGAGCACCACGGCGGCGAGCGCGCGCAGCCACCGCGCACCGGGACCGCCCACGAGCACGACCACCGCCGCCGCCGCGGCCACGAAGGCCACCACGGATGCCGCGAGGAGCCCCAGAAACAGCGGGCTGAGCGCGGGCGTCGCCCCCGGCAGGACGCACAGCGCCTGCACGACGGCGTTCGCCAGCACGACGGCCGCGACCAGCAGCGCGCGCCTCACGGCGCCACTCCCGCGGCCTGGTCGATCACGGTGCTGACGCTGCCGGTGAAGATCGTGTCGGAGCCGACCGTCACGGTGAGGCCGTCGGGGTCGGAAGAGGGAGAGGATGCCGCGACCGCGGCGCCGTCGGTCGTCGTGCCGGCGCACGAGATCGCACCGTCGGACGCCCGGGTGCAAGTCGGCACCTGCTCCAGCGCGATGCCCTTCTGCTGGAGCACGTCGATCGTCGCGAAGCGCACCTCGGTGAGATGGTTGCCCCCGACGGGCGCGATGGCGGCGGCCTGCGAGCAGCCGGCAAGGGCGAGCACCGCGACCAGCGGCAGGGTCGAGAGGGCACGTTTCACAGTCCGCGCTCCTTCTCGTAGGCGAGGATCCGCGCGCGCTCGGTGACGTGCTGCGCCTCGAGCTGGGCGTCGGTGATCACCGACAGGTCGAACGGCGCTGGCAGCAACAGTTCGGTGTTGCGGTCCAGCGGCGAGCCGCGGCGCATGAGCGGCGTCTCGGCCCAGTCGTTGGCGGCCAGCTCGCGGCTGCGGCTCGCGAGGTCGGCGACCGAGCCCGACGAGCCCGGGACGGCGGGCGAGGCGTGGTCGAGCACGGTCGTGAACAGCGACAGCGTGCCGTCGCGGTTGTCGACGAGCTCGACCACCTGCTGCTGCTGCGGAAGTCGATGCACGACGCCGTCGTGATCTCCCAGAATCCGCTCTTCGCGTTCGTGTGGGCCAGGATCTGGTTGAGGTGCGTGTGGCCGTTCAGCCACCGACGACGACGGGGAACTCCAGCAGCATCGCCACGAGCTCCTCCGCGCCGTACAGCTTCTCGTCGGCACCCGGCCGCATCGCGCGGTTCTCGAGCGTGAGGCTGTTGTGGTGGCTGAAGATCAACGCCAGCACCTGGTCGCGCTGCGCGATCTCGAGCTGCGCGCGCAGCCACCGCATCTGCGACTCGGGCACCGCGCCGTCGGGACCGGCGACGGCGTTGCACGTGTCGAGACCGAACGCGCGTACCCGCGGGCTGAGGTCGGTCTGCCACCACGTCTCGCCCGAGGCGAGATTGTGCGCGGTGAATCCGTGGCCCACCGGGCCGGGGGTCGGCTGCGTGCGGAAGTGCTCCGCCATGAAGTCGCGCTGCGCGAACAGGTACCGGTCGGGGTTGGCGGTGACGTCTTTGAGCCCCGGACCCCCGGATGCCAGCCCGAGCGCCGCGAGGGCCTGCGCGAGCACGCTCGTGCCCGCGGCCCAGCCCTCCAGCGCCGCGCTCGCCGTGGCATCCAAGGTGTACGACTTGCGCGCGCCGACGGCGAGGGAACGCAGCGGGGGGCTGATGTCGAACGTGCCGAGCAGCAGCGTGTCGTGGTTGCCGTACACCGCGTACCAGGGCGCGGGGAGGCCGACCGACTCGACCTTCGCGGCGATCGCCTGCGCGAGCAGGTCGGGCAGCCGCGGGAAGCCGTAGTCGCCGAAGGCTCCGCCGCGCGGGTCGCCGGGTCGGTACGCCCAGGTCGCCTCGCTCCACGCCTGCACGCCCTGCCACTCGGGGCCGCCGGTGGCCGGGTCGACGGCGAGGCCGTCCATGAGGTCGATGTACCAGCGCAGCTCGAGGTGCGAGTGCATGTCGGCGCTGTCGCCGGTGACGATCGCCGCGCTCATCGGCGCGCCCGTGAGCGGACTGTAGCGGGCGTCGGAGAACGCCTGCACCATCGCCGCGGTCGCGTGCGGACTCAGCGGGTCCTGCGGGTGGAACGCCGAGCCCCACGCCGAATGGTCCTGCACGATCATCGGTTCGATGCGCCCGGGCGACTGCGCCTCGATGACGTGCAGGTCGGAGAGGTGCCCGAGGTACAGCAGGGACCGGCGCGAGGCGGTGCGGGCGGCCGACGGCGCACGCCGCAGCACGTCGATGCGCGGGACGTAGGGCTCGCCCGGGCCGGTGGTCAGCACGCGATACCTGCCCGACAGGATCGAGCCCTGTCGGATCGTCTGGAGCAGCGTCGTCGGGGCGTCGGGCGACGGCGTGGCGGCGCGCGCGAGCTCGGGGGCGAGCACGTCGAGGCTCAGCCCCGTCGCGGCGGCAGCGGCGACGGTGGCGTGCAGGAACTGACGGCGAGACAGACCGGTCACGAGATCATCCGTTCGGGCGGAGGAAGACCTCGAATGTACCGTTCGCGCATAGGGGACGTCGAGTGTGCGCGTCGTCGGTTCGATGTCGAGAGGAGAGTCGGCGAGGTAAGGGCTGCCTAAATAGACTGGAAGCCCTCGCCGACAGGACTCCCGTGACCGCCCAGCCGCACCCCGACGCCCGCTCCGCGCGGGCATCCGTCCCCGCACTGCTGGCCCTGCGGAACGTGGGCATCACCCACCTCGACGCCGACCGGCCCGCACCGGCCGACGTGAGCCTCGAGGTGCATCCGGGCGAAGTCGTGCTCGTCCTCGGCCCGAGCGGGTCCGGCAAGTCGACCCTCGCGCTCGCACTGAACGGCCTCATCCCGCACGCCATCCCGGCCGAGGTCACCGGTGCGGTCGTCGTCGGCGGACGGGATGCCGCGACCACCCCGGTCGCCGAGCTCGCGCCGACGGTGGCCATGGTCTTCCAGGATCCCGACGCGCAGCTCATCACCGGCAGCGTGCTCGACGAGGTGTGCTTCGGCCCCGAGAACCTGCGCCTGCCCGTCGCCGAGGTGCTCGCGCGCGCCGAGGCGGCGCTGCGCCGGGTGGGACTCTGGGAGCGGCGCGACGACTCCCCCGACGTGTTGTCCGGCGGTGGGCGTCAGCGGCTGGCGATCGCATGCGCCCTCGCGATGGGGTCGCCCCTGCTCGTGCTCGACGAGCCGACCGCGAACCTCGATCCCGCGGGGGTCGTCGAGGTCTACGCGGCGCTGCGCGAGGTCGTGGCCGAGGGCGACCGCGCCATCGTCCTCATCGAACACGACCTGGATGCCGCGGTCGACCTCGCCCACCGGGTGCTGGCCCTCGACGGGACGGGGCGCGTCGTCGCCGACGGCCCGGTCGACGAGGTGCTGCGCGGGCGCGCGGCCGAGCTGCACGCGCTCGGAGTGTGGCTGCCGACCGCGACGCTCGCGGCGCTGCGCCTGCGCCGCGCCGGCTACGCGCTCCCGGAGCTGCCGCTGACGCCCGCCGAGCTGCGCGCGGCGCTGGAGAAGGCCGAACCGCGCGTCGTGGCATCCGGGGTCCGGGCTCCGGCTGCGCGGGGCGCGACGATCCTGCGCGCACGCGATCTGAGCGTGACCCGAGGCCGCACCCCCGTGCTGCACGGGATCGACCTCGACATCTCCGCGGGCGACTTCGTCGCCGTGGTCGGCGCCAACGGAGCGGGCAAGACGACGCTCGTGCAGGCTCTCGCCGGTGTGCGGCGGCCACCGCGTGCCACGGTCTGGCTCGACGGGCTCGACGTGCGGCAGACCTCGCCGCGCGAGCTCGCACGCCACGTCGGCTTCGTGTTCCAGAACCCCGAGCACCAGTTCGTCGCGAACACGGTGTTCGACGAGCTCGCGCACGGCCTCCGGCGGCAGCGGCTGCCCGATAGCGCGGTCCGTGCGCGGGGTCGACGAGCTGCTGCACCGCTTGGGTCTCACCGACAAGGCCGACACCCATCCCTTCCTGCTGTCGGGCGGGCAGAAGAAGCGGCGCCTGTCGGTCGGTACGGCCCTGGTCGGCGGGGCGCGGCTGCTCGTGCTCGACGAACCGGACGTTCGGGCTGGCGATCGCGCCCGCGCCGACGAGCTCCTGGGCCTGCTCGACGAGCTCCGCGCCGACGGCACCACGATCGTCGTCGTGATCGCACGACATGCAGCTGGTCGCCGAGCACGCCGACCGGGTGCTCGTGATGGATGCCGGTCGCCTCGCCGCCGACGCCGACGCCGTGTTCGCCGATGCGGCACTGCTCGCGCGTACGGGCCTGGAGACACCGCCCCTGCGCCGCGCGCTCGCCGGACTCGCCCGGCATCCGGAGCTGTCCGGGATCACCCGCCTGCGCGACCTCCCGGGAGGGATGCCGTGACCGCCGTCGCCGCGGGGACCGCGTCCCGACGTCTCGCGGCGCTGAACCCACTCGCGAAGATCGCTGCGCCCCTCCCCGCCATGGTGGGGTCTCGTGTTCGTGCGCGACGTCGCCACCCCGCGGTGTTCCTCGCGGTGGCCTACGCCGTGCTGCTCGCCGGGGCGCGGCTCACCCCGCGCGCACTCGTGCTGCTCGGCGCGGTCGTGCCGCTGTCGGTCGTCGTCGTGGCGGCCGGTTTCGCCCTCTGGGTCGACACCCGCGCGGCAGGGGACCGCGGGTCGTCCCGCGCGGGGTCGTGGACGCTCACCGACACCGCGCTGGTCACCGGCCTGTCGACCGGGCTGCGGCTCGCCGCGATCATGGCGCTCGCCTTCATCGGCGGCCTCACCACCGACGGCACCGACCTCGCCCGCGCGCTCGTGCAGCAGCTGCGCGTCCCCTACCGCGTCGGATACGCGGCGCTCGCGGCGATCCGCTTCGTCCCGCGCTTCGGGCACGAGCTCGACGTCATCCGCCATGCCCATCGAGTCCGCGGCGTCGGCGGATTCGCGCCGACGCGGTTGTTCCGGACCGTGGTTCCCCTGCTGGCCGGGGCGATCCGACACGCCGAACGCGTCGCCCTGGCCATGGACGCCCGCGCGTTCGGCGCCCACCCCGACCGCACCGAGCGCCACCTCGTCCCGTGGCGCGGGCACGACACCGCGTTCGTGCTGGCGTTCTGGGCTCTGACCGCCGTGGTGCTCGTCGCGGTGTGAAAGGTCACGACAATCGCGCGTCAGAACTCGTCCGTGACTCCGTCGTCGCCCACAGGGATCCCGTCACGCGACCGAAGATTCTCGATGTGGAGCGGATCTCTGAGATTCCGCGGCTCGGGACTGACGCACTGCCACAAGCCGTCGATGTGCTCGTGAAGTGAGTCGGACACCCGGGCCACATCGGGTCGAGCACGAAATCGATTCCGGCCCGACGAGCGTGTTTCGCCGCGGGGACGAAGTCGCTGTCACCAGCGATCATGATGATCTGGTTCACGTGCCCGTTGGCAGCGAGGGTCGCGATGTCCAGCCCCAAGCGCATGTCCACCCCCTTCTGCGTGATGTCAAGGCTGAAGTCGCTCTCAGTCAGGTCTGCGATCGACAGGACGCCGGACAGGAGCTTCTTCAGTTTCTCCGGCTTGAGTTGGTAGCCCGACTGGGTTTCCAGCAGTTCCCCGCGTCTCAGCGCTACTTTCCTGCGCTTGACCAAACTCGCTGTGGAAACTCACCATCCAGTCGTGATCTGGCGTCTTGGCGAGGTTCACGATCTGACGAGTGAGCGGGTGGAAGACAACCTTCTCCGAAGGAGGACAGTCGTAGTAGAAGATTCGGTACAGCCGCGACTTCGCCTGCTTGATGTGGCGTCGACTGTATTCGAGAAGTTCGTCGGCGCGCGCGGCAGGTTCCTTATGTCCGAAGAGGCGTGCCGCGCGGCGGCGGTAGAAGCCACCATCGACCAAGATCGCGGTGACCTGTTCCGCCCGAACCGGAATCGGCGCAGCATCGACATGCCCTGTCACGGGAGTGAGTGCCGCATCACGCTGACGAACAGTCATGACAATCCTCTGGAAAGTAAGAAGTCCTTGTCATCGGCCTACCCACAATCGGTTGGGTGGTCAACGGCAAGGACTAGTTGTACTCGACACTACATCAGCGCGCTGGCATCTCTCCCAGACTCACCTCCTTCGAAGGGAATCTCATCCGCGCGATGCGGACACACCAGCACCGCGCAGAGAATCCGCCGGCAGGAGGTAGGGCTCACGTCGCGGTGTGAGACCTCGCGTTCAGTACGTCGGAGCCGCCGGGAGCCCGAAGAACTCCTCGAGCGTGGTGTAACCGCCGTCGTGGTAGGCCTTCGCGAGCTCGGGACGAGGTAGCGCAGATGCCACGCCTCGGGCTCGTAGCCGGTGACGTCGATGCGCCCCTCGACGTACCGCGTGATGAAGCCGTACTCCCACGCGTGATCGCGCACCCACGCGCCCTGCGACGACCCGGCGACGTCGTCGAGGGTCCCGCACGACCCGCGGCACGGCACGACGTCGACCGCGAGGCCCGACTGGTGCTCGCTGAACCCGGCCCGCGCGCTCTCCTTGTCGGCCTCGGCGACGCCGCCGACCGCCACGCGCGCCGCGTAGGTCGACCGCTGCGTCTCGTACGACCGGAAGGCGCTGAGATACCCGATCTCCCCCGCACCGGCATCGTCCGCAGCGCGCACCATCCGGGTGAGCGCGTCGGCCGCAGGGCGACGGAGAGCCGACTCCTCCAACGCCCGGACGCCGTCGGGCATGACCAGGTCACCGGGCCGGTAGTCGGCCGGGTCGTACGGCCGCTGCTTGTTCACGACGACCCACTGGCGGCGGGCATCCGAGAGCACGATGCACGGGGCGATCCCGGATGCCACGGCGGACCGGAACGCGTCCCCTCCGCCGACCGCGGCGATCGTCGCCCCGTCGTCGCCGGCGGCGAGCGCCGCGGTGACGGCCGGGTCGTCGCACGGCGAGGCCGGCGGGGGGCGACTCGATCACGATCGGCACCGGAAGGCCCTCGGCGGGGACGGCGGGCGGCCCGCGACCGCGGCCGCCGCCTGCGGCTCCGCGCCGGTCGGCTCGGATCGGCCCGCGATCGCAGCCCCGACGGCCACGGCGGCCGATGCGACCACGACCAGGGCGAGTGCGGCGACGGCGATCCGGCGCCGGACGAAGACGGGCAGCGCGCGCACCCGGGCGGCGAGGTTCGGCGCCGCGGTGCTCTCGCGCACCTGGCGGCGTGAGAGCGGGGAGCCGGCATCCGGATCGGTGACGGGGAGCGTGAGGGCCGCCGTCGCCGTCGCTCGGCCTCCGCGCGCGCGGCGCGGCGGGGCGAGAGCTCGGGATCGGGGGGACGTCACTCGACCCATTCTCACCCGGAGTCGCCGACCGGTCGAGCCACCCCGCCGCCCGGCGGTTGCCTGATTCCCGTCCGACCCCGGCAGGGTGAGACGACCGAGACCGAACCGGGGGACCATGCTCGACGACGACGACCGTGCGCTCATGCGCGCCGTGAACCGCTACCTGCAGGACGTCCACCGTGTCGTCGGCGCCGACGACTCCCTCGAGCGCACTCCCCTGGCCGCGGTCTTCAGCGACCATCTCGGCGTCGATGCCGCCACCGTCCCGGTGACGACCGAGAGCCTGTCGCCGCACCGATACGTCGATTCCGACATCGCCCTCGACGAGCTCACCGCGCGCGGCGACGGCCGCGTGATCGGTGTGACCGGGGGCGAGCAGAGGTTCCACTCCTCGGCATCCGACCTGATCACCAACGCGTACGTCCGGTTCGCTCCCGGACCGGTGTCGTACGAGTCACGTGACATCAGCGCGTCCGCACAGCGACGGGTCGTGTCCTTCGGAGCACGTCTGCTGACGTTCGAGGGACAGCCGCTCGTGATCGTCCAGCGTGCGGCCAATCCGTCGGCCATGCCGCCCCGAGCTCAGCTCGAACTCCTCGGGGCGGATCCGGATGCCACGGCCACCGCGCTCAGCGAGATCCGGCGCCTCATGATCGAGCGCAGCGTGCTGCGCGGCCAGGTGCTCACCTTCGCGCCCACCGAGTACGGCAGCGAGTCCGGCGCGACCTTCCTCGCCCGACCCGAGGTCTCGGCCGACGAGATCGTGCTCGGCGACGGCGTCCTGCAGCGCATCGTCGACCACGTCGTGGGCATCGGCGACCACCGCGACGCCCTGCGCGCCGCCGGACAGCACCTGAAGCGCGGGGTGCTCCTCTACGGCCCGCCCGGGACGGGGAAGACGCTCACCGTGCGGCACCTGCTCTCGCGCACGCCCGGCACCACCGCGATCATGCTCACCGGGTCGAGCATCTGCTTCGTCACGGCCGCCGCCGAACTCGCCCGCACGTTCGCGCCCGCCCTCGTCATCCTCGAAGACATCGACCTCGTGGCATCCGACCGGGAGTTCTCGCCGAAGCCGGTGCTGTTCGACGTACTCGACGCCCTCGACGGGTTGGAACCGGATGCCGACATCGCGTTCGTCATGACCACGAACCACGTGCACATCCTCGAGGAGGCGCTCGCCGCCCGTCCGGGTCGCGTCGACCTGGGCGTCGAGATCCCCCCTGCCCGACGGGGCGGACCGTCGCCGCCTGTTCCGTCGGTACGGTCAAGACCTGCCCCTGTCGCCGGAGGCGCTGGATGCCGCGGCCGACCGGGCCGAGGGGACGACCGGATCGTTCGCGAAAGAGCTCGTGCGCCGCACGGTGCTCGGCGCGGCGCTGCAAGATCGGTCGGAGCCCACCGACGCCGACCTCGCGGCGGCGCTGGACGAGCTGCTGTCGTCGGGCGCGGCGCTGACGCGGCTGCTGCTGGGGGCATCAGCGAAGGCAGAGAGCGCTTTCGGTCACCAGCGTGGATCGGTGACGATGCAGGGGGCCGCTCTTCCACGTCGTCGACGACGAGCTCGCGTTCGCCGACGATCTCGGCATCGACGCGGACGAAGTCGACGTGGAGTCCTGGGAGGACACCGCACCACCGACCCACGAGCTACCCATCCCGATGCCCGTATGGCACCTCGTCTATGCCACCCTCGGCAACGTGGGCGCGGTTCGAACGGGTCGGGGGCGATCCCGTCGTCGCGGCTCGCGCGGGACGGATCGCGGATGCCGGCTCCTCCGCGTCGCGGCGGCATCCCGGTCCTCACACACCGTACGGCTGGCCGTTCGATGACGACGAATTGGCGGTGCCGCTCGCGGACGGCGACGAGGAGTTCCTGATCGAGGTTCTCGCGAAGTCCCAGCGAGTGAGCCGCCAGATCCTCGAGGATCCGGAGCTGTCCGACGAGGGCCGACACGAGCAGGAG
>JAMQYH010000951.1:0-32894 GCA_027562975.1 Rhynchospora breviuscula
GTCGCCATATCGATTTTGGCGTGAGGATTTAGCTAGTTTTCTTGGGGTGTATGATACTCTCAGTTGCACCTCCGCATATGCGAATCTGAATTGGCCCCAGGAACGGTAATTTACTGACAAGCAGAGTCTCGCGCCCCTCATACCAGATGTATAAAGTAGGAAACCCCGTCAAATCGTCCTACTCATGGATTTCCCTCGTACGACTTTCCGATTGTATGAAAAAAGGAAGAAACACCGGTCAAAACGTCCTACTGCGCGTATTCCACTGAAAACAACACACTAGTGTGACGAACCAAATGAAATGAAAAAAAAGACACTAGTTGATGAGAAAAACCAAAGAAAAAGTATGTAATAGTACACCATATATGGGTCAGCGGCAGTTGAAGAAGGTCGAACAGATGGATTAACCGAAGTAGTTCATCATGGGAAAGCCACCCGGACAGATAGAGAAAGCTCCACAAGTAGGATGCATCAAGTGCTTTGGAAAGCGTTGTCGGTATTTGGTCATAGGTGATGAGGTGAGTCACAGGTAAATCGCTGGAAGAATCGAAGGGTAAAGCAGACCGTTGGAAGAGAAAGATAGCCAAAATGCCCGTAGGAAAGTAATCACTTGTTGTGTTAACGAACTTGTTTTCAATAACGAGACCTTTTTCAAGCCAGGGATCGAGCAGGAGGGATGGAGGATCAAGCTTCTCATTCTAAACTCACCGAAAGAACAGCCAAAGTGAATAAGCTCTCTTATATGTGTTCTGCAATCTAATTCATAAAATAAGGGTACCAAGGTGAGATAGACGAGTTAGTAGTAAGTGCGCGCAGCGGTGTTGCAAACAACGGAATAGTTCAATAAGTAGGCTCACACCTTCACAAGCATTTGGAGTAGGAAGTTTCGCACACACATGTACAAAAGTCAAGCTTGAATAGTTCCTTATCTAAGCATAATGAGCTTAGTAGGGGGGCTAGAGAAAGATAAGTTGCCTCACCTGGTAGTCTCTCTGGTCCAAGCTTTGAGGTGAGTATCCTTCTTTTTTTCGTGATGGACATTACCCTCTGGAAGTGTTCCACGGTATAGAATGCCTCTCTTTGAGAGATCCAGTATCTTT
Organism: Rhynchospora breviuscula; assembly: GCA_027562975.1. NCBI lineage: Eukaryota > Viridiplantae > Streptophyta > Magnoliopsida > Poales > Cyperaceae > Rhynchospora > Rhynchospora breviuscula. Next base: position 1,101 of record JAMQYH010000951.1, read on the forward strand.
CTTCAGAGTGCCTGGAATGACATTTTTTGACATACCCCCTTTCAAGCAGCTAGTTATGTACCCCAATCAAGACAAGCGAGAGATAGAAAGGAAAGAGGTATTTCTCAAAACTCTAAGAAGACTTTCAACTAAGAAGGTATGCTGGAGTAAGCTAAGCACTAAGAGACTAAGCTCTGCAATTTCAGCGATACTGTTATGGAATATAGGAATCGATCGTTTCCAAATGTCTATCTATATCGATACCTCCCGGGTAATCTTTCAACTCAACAATTGGCATTTCTTCCACAAGCCAATAAGAAATGAGCACGAGCCCCCCCTTGGTGCAAATCTCTCTGTGATAAGTCAAGTAGTCCAACCATTTGCAAAAAGAAGTGAATCAATCTACAGATGGGTCTATTCATTGAATATTCTAACCAAAAGATAACTGACTTTCTTGTCTCAAATTAGTGGTTTGGAATGACATAGGAAGATAGAGATAGGATACGATCCATCGCTAGCTGATGAAAGACTATGTTTCGCGCATATCCACAAAGAGGGTCTGATCCCACTTACGTTTCGCGGGAATAAAAGAGCAGTTTTTGATTCTCGAGTTTTCTTTCCACTTTCACTTTAGTCAACTTTCTTGTACGATCCTCAGATTTCTCTTTTCTTGATGCTCCAGCTATCCTTCCAAAATATGATCTGTTCACCATTGCCTACAGCGTTACATATCCCCACATCCACCATCTCTGCTTCTTTGCCCGCCACGACACTTTCTATTCCCTATGTGGATCTGAAATTGTTTTCTTGCAGCTTTTTGATGTCACTAAGCTGCACCGAGTTTGCTTCTTTGTTGTAGCGTAGTGCCGTAGTTTATTGTTGATTTCCAAAGTATCGATCCTTTATGAATTATTATTAGAGACCTTCCTGAACAGATAGGCGAGCTTCCTTCATAAGCAATACCTCAGGATCTATCTCTTTTTTGTGAGCATACTCCCATCCATAACTCTTTGACCGCTGCGCGCCTTGACATGCATGCCTTCGCTTCGCCCCAGTGCTTCTTTATTAAAAAACCCGTGAAAAAGAGTTGGAATTCTCTTTGCTCTTGCTTTGGAATCTTATTACGAGTCAAAGTCAGCCCTTTGATGGCAAGAGACTTTACTCGTCGTCCCATTGCTCAAATGGACTCTTTAGAGAGTAAAAGGGAGTTCTATACAATGCCAGCACCACAGCCACTAGAATAGGTAGCACAGGTCACACTTCGATCTCTCCGAGCCAGCAATGAGGTTCGTTTTGCCCAGCGATATGCCGCAGGCTAGCATTAGAGCTTTGAAAGAAAGGAGAGACCGAAGAAGCTCAATCTTCCTTGTTGAAACAGCCGAATCTTAAGAATGATTGGATTGGTTTTTCGCAGCATCAATACAAAAAGAAGTAATAATTTCATTGAGAATTCAATAAAATCGAAGAGATTTGAGCCATCTGCATTAAGCTGATCCTTCTTTTCTTGCATACGAGCTCCTCCAGAAGCCTTCATCAGACAAGGCACGTGATAGACGAAAGCTACGCACAAAGATCAGAATCAAAACACAAAAAGGTGGCTGAATGAAACCTCAACTGACCCAAATCATCGCTCTGGGCTATTTTCATTATTATGACGACCCGTATCTGACATTTCCATACCATTGCTTGATCCTTTAGTTAACTCGGCTGTATCTGGAATGTCTAAGTGGGAGTAGCCCCTCTTTTTGATTTGCTGTAGCTCGAGCATTCTGATAGCTTTAGCTTGAGTGTAGTTCCAAAATAGAGGTTGCTGATCAACTCCAAGAATATACTTAATCCCTTTGTGAATGACTTGCGCGGAATCAAATTGTATTTGGAATCGATAAGTCTTTTATGAAAGCTCGCATCAACGTTCTTCCATTGTAGTCCAGAGCCTATAACAAAGAGTACATGAAAAACATGTCCATCGGTGGTTTCTTCCCAAAATCTTACTACTCGTGAACAACGAAAGGTGTTTGCAATTAAAAGGAACACGCTGTATTTATTCATCAAGAGACCCTCTTTTTTGATACAAACAATTGAAAGAAAAAATCGATCTTTTGTGGGCGGAAAGAAAAGCCAAAGAACTAGTGCTTATAGAAAGAACAGCTTATTGTTAGTATTGAACTTAATTGCTTATTTTTCTTAGAGAACGTAGTGAACTGAAACAGGTATCGTATATAGTGTGTGTAGTTTGTAGCAACAAGTGCTGAAAGTGCTTATTCGCAAACAACTCACAGTGCTGAATCAATAACAAGTGCTTATTCTCTAGTGAACTGTATTGCTTCTTGAACAAACAAGTTCACAACGGAAAAGCTCAAGAGAAAGCAAGTACACAAATAACAAGTGCTTCTTCTAAAGTGAACAAATGAGAAGTCAGTTCAAAGCGAAAGGCAAGGCAAGTGCTGCTTATTGCTAGGATTTCTTTTTCATTCTAAAAGAAAGATGAAACTTATGCATGCTTTGGTAAGCAAGCTACTAGATGTCTTTTCTTGTCAACGAGATGGGATAGGACTAGAATAGGCATGGGAAAGGTTTGTTACATACAAATATGCATCTGTATAGGCATCTGGATACCCTAGCCGGAGTAGAAGCATGAAATAGAAATAGCTGCTAGCTTGGTACAGACATTCACTGGTTTCGTTTTTATAGGTATTTACGGAGAGCCTAGTTAGCCAAGCACTGGTCAAAAAGTGGTTTGGAAGGAATAACCGGTTTCGGCAAGTAGTATTTCATAAGGCAAGCTAGGGATCGAGCTAAGAGCATGAGAGCAACCTTCGCCCATTTTAGACATCAGACGGATGCATCTCTTTAGCTTGTCATGTAGTTATTAGTTGGATTCCCACATATACTCCTTCTGTCCACGAGAATTTTCTTACTAACGCAATGTTTGCCAGGAAGCTGTCCACTTACTATACCCGAGCCTTTATCGCTCCGTGCCTTGATTTTGAATCAACAGAAACATCTAATCAAACCTGATTCAGTATAGTTTCTCAGAGATAAATGCACTCTTCTACTATTGTAATGAACCTAGCGATACGCAGGTTATATGGCAAAAGTAATAATTCCCATAAACAGGAAGAGAAATGCAGTAATACAGGGGAGTGCCAGTTCCCATATTGTACGCTTGTACCACTACGAACAGATAATTGAGGAAATTTGCGAACAAAAAACATGAGAGGTAAATTGAATCATGTGTTGTTATCAAGGTAAGGGGCTCGAGTTTGCATAATGTACCAGTCAGCTCACTATCGGTACTTTGATTGGTGAAGAAACTCTTGAAAGGGTCAATTTGTAGGAAACTAAATCATGTGTTACTATCATGGAATTGCTTTGACTTAAGTTGGCCACGATACATAGCTATGCCAATCCGCCGCCCGCGTAGGGCTACAACTCATTTCCTCTAGCAAGAGAGGCCTCGTGCACAGTGATGTTGATTCTCTCCATTTTCATGAGAATTCTTGTCAAATAAGAAAAAGCAATTAAGAACTAGACTTTTTCTGTCAAAAACGAGTTGAAATGAAACGTTTCAATCTTCCGAAACTAGGCTTTGCTGAGACAGAGCATGTCCACCGTCTCAGAGATCGCGAACTCATATTCTATATACCATTTGGATTTGAGTAGAACGTTCTTATTGAAACATTAGCTCTTGTTTGTATTGGAATTTGTCCTTAGGTGCTTCGGCTTAACGATAACAGCTTGACAGGAGAGGAGTGTTCCCTTCTTACACACCACCACAGAATAGAAAAGGAACCCTTCCATTTTGCGAAAGAATTTCATAAATTGAGCCAGTGAGTAACGTATAATGTTACGAACGAAAAGCACCAAGAAATTCTTTCCCACGAAGTGTGAGAGTTGAGGCAATTGAGGTGGTAGAGGTTTCACTGGCAGGAGGTGTCAGAGAGGCAAAGGGCAAAGTTTTGTCATTGTTTGGGAGGGATGTACATTTTCTAAGTTGGCACGTGCAAGCAACAGTAACCTTTATGTATTTCAAGATGAATAGGCCGTAGAACAACAAGATAACTAACGCAAGATCAAGACCTTGGTTTCAGCTTATGTTAAGTATATAGTCTTAGAAGGGGGAAACATTCACTCACAGCCAAAACCACAATCAAGATCTTAGTAGAAAATATGCATTGTTTAATGAGAAAAGATATCTATTTCTTTCCTCCCTCCATTCTTACGAAATTAATAACTAGTCTAGTTGCCATTTCAATGCCCGTGTGGCATGGGACAGTGGTCTACGAGTACTCGGCATGCCATAACCTTACTCCCGTAAGGAGTGAAGTTGCTATTCATATCTGACTTTCAATTCCAAATCTCATCTGGACAAGGGGTCAATCTTCATTCAACCCTAAACTGGATTAAATAAAGCTAGAACACCAAGGAAGAAGCAAGATTGCTTACAGCCGGATGAACAATCTCTTTCGCTACGCGCCTCTCCCAACTCTTGCCTTTGCCTTTTGTTCTCAAAAGTCCTCTTTATATGGGAATTCGACCTAAAAGATTCGCCGGGTGTTAAATCAAATTCAAAAAGAGTTTTCTCATCTTTCGTTGGAATGTCGAACACAATTATTAGTTGTTTACGAACACATTCCACTCACTTTTCTGTGCCAATAACGGAAAAGATTGAGGCACAAAACCTACTAGACGGGTTCTCTAGAAACAGCAACTGGAATGCCGCGAACAACAAATCAGAAATCCCCCACCCAGCTCCTCTAACTTGGCAGTTCCTCTAGGAGGTCAAACTCAATGAAATTGGAAACCGAAATCCTCGCTGTGGAGAATCCGAGAGTTCATCCTCAATCCATGATTCTCGAGTACCAAGCTCTCCTGCCTCGGGAAATGGAGAAGCAGTCAATAATCTATCTAATGAATTAGCCGGGCGAGACCCTCTTCCACTTTCATCGCTCTCCATCCCTAGCTGTAGAAGCAGTCAGGCCAAACTTCATTTTCAGCTCAACCACTAAATCGAAATAATCTCTCCTTTTTCTCCTGCCAGAAGTACGAGCTTCGTCCCTAGCTTGAATTGTTCATCCTTACACGACACGGCAGTAGAAGCTGTCAAGACGACTTTGAGAATCTATTTCTCGCGGGCGGGGAAGAACAAGCTACTTAGTCGGTCCCTCAATGCAATGCCCTTCAAATCGAGTAGTAGTTCTTTTTGTCTATGGCCCGGAGAGGTGTGTTGATATCGTCCCTTGTAGACAAAGCATTACTCGCTCTTGAAAAGCCAGCGCGGAATACCAAGAACCTATGGGATTCCACCTTCTTACTCTCTCCCGTGTACCCATCGGACGCTTTAGTAGCGTCGTGCCTTGTTACCACTTTCTTCCGAGCTGCTTTCGCTTTTGGTATACTATCAAGAGAAGCTCATTCATTACTGCCTACCATAAAGAACTTTCCCTAAATACCTTATCGTTTTCAAAGCAGGCTTTTCTTCCGAAGGTGCTCCCGTCTCAATGTCGGCGTTTGCTGAATTAGCTGTTTCTTTTTTATTCAATTATGAAATTCAAGCAAGCAAGATAGTACGTTTTTAATGGAGATTTTATAGCATCATTCAAGTAAATACAGATTAAGATCGTAAAAACATAAGCTTGTAATATAGCTACACCTAATTCCAGACCGGTTAATGCAAGAACTATAAATAAAGGACCAAGATCTCCTATGAAATAAAAAATATTATTCATAAAGAGCATAGTCCAAGCAAACCCACTTAAAATCTTTACTAAACTATGACCGGCCATCATATTAGCAAATAGACGTATTCCTGAGCTTAATGCACGAAAACAATGAGAGATTAGCTCTAGGAGTACTAAAAAGGGTGCTAACGGAAGTGGGACTCCTGCGGGTAATAAGAAGCTCAAAAAATGAAGCCCATGTCTTTGAAATCCCACTATAGTAATGCCTATAAAAAGAGAAAAGGAGAGAGCCAAAGTAATGCAGAAAATGACTTGTCACTGTGAAGCTAAAGGGTATCATACCCTGAAGATTACAAAATAACAAAAAAAGTAAAAGTGACCAGGATGCAAGGGAAAAACTTTTGTTTCACATTTGCGGAAGAACCACCTATTTGTTCGTTTACCAGGTTCAGCACGAAATCATAAATAAGCTCTACCACGGATTGCCAAGCATTTGGCACTAACTTTCCCCCTCCTTTTTCGTTACAAGCAAAATAAGAAGTAGGACCAACCCGAGAGTAAGCAGCATAAACAAGGATGAATTTGTGAATGAGACAAAAAAGTCTCCTATTTGAATAGGAAGCAATGGGAAAATTTCAAATTGATCCAGCGGGCTGGCGGGGCCCGGGGTTATGCTTAGAGCATCCTGATAGGCTCCACTTTCTACTCCCTTTCTTTTCAAATCATTCAACTGTTCTTCCAGAAAAAAAGATTTCGCTTGCTCTCCCGCAAGGTTACGCTTCGGCCGCGTTACGATAATAGGGTCCATAATTTCTATTTTATAGTCGTACTCCTCTTCCCCCAGTCTCCAACAAGCACCGGCTGCCTGCGCGAAAGCCGGTGCGCGTTAGGCGCATCCGTTTTCTTGCTGGAGAGAATTTCTTTGTTTTTGAACTCAGTGAGGAACTACTAATGTTGCGAACGAAAAAGGGGTTCTCAACTTCGACCAGAGAGTTCATATGATATTAGCGTGGGTTCTACCAACGAAATAAAGAACGTGTTTTTTTTTCTTTTTCGGGCCACACCCAGACTCTGACTTCAATGGTGGGAACAAACCTCAGTACTCCAGGGTGAACATGAAAAAGAGTTTTCTCCAAAAATGAATGTATGATAGTGGCCCTCGCCTTTGAACTCGTAACATTAGTAGTTACTCGCTGGGTGAATTTCGTCACTTTTCTCTTGTTTACGCGGTGATCTTACCCTGTACGTAGTCTATGTCTGGGGAGGTGGATAGGTCCCCCCACTTCGATTTTCCGTCCCGTTAGCATCTACGAAAGGAGAGTTGGGATGCCTCCTCCGTTTCGGTCCGGAGCCGGACGGTAATAGACCTACAACCCTTGCTTGTGGACCAGCTGCGGAGCTCACCTTGTTCTATTGGTTTGGTGCTTTCTACCAAGACGATTTCTTTATACCCATCAAAGAGCCTCGAGATGCGAATCCACGAAAAACGAGATATATGAGAAATGCGAAAGAACTCATCTACTCCACGAGGGCGACCCGTGTCAATACATCGGTTTCTGATTCGTGCAAAGGGACTCTTTCCTTGCTTGGCAACTTGGACAACAACGAACGAGGTTTTTCCCGCAGATCAGACGGAAGATCGGTATCTTGACAAAGGCTCGAAAGAGTTCGTCTCAATTCATTTGCAAGCAATCTACGTTTGTGATCTCGTAGATTTCGCTTATCTGACATCAACCTTAGTTGACCATCAACCTCATCTTTTCTGCAAAAAGCCGCTCCACAGTAGTAAAGTCATCTTTTGTGTTGGCCGAAGTGCAAATAGTCACATTGAACCCTCGAATATGCTCGAATATCTCGAAATGATCTTCCAGTTCTGGGGAGAATTCTAAAAACTCCGTTTCCATAGCAAATTGAATGGAATTTTCCCGTATTTCGACCGGATAATCTAAAATAGACATTACTGTCAAGATTCTTACCAAAAAATTGAACATTCCATGCCCGCGGACAACGCTTTGTCGGGAAAAGTTACTTACATATCCAGTGTCTTTTTTGGACCCCAAGAATGGATTGGATCGAAAGGACTTTCCTGCTTTGCAATCAGGGCCCCTGCTTTTCCGTATGAATATCTGACCGCACAAAACCTCCGTAGCCAATTTCCAAAATTGGACTCTGAAATCAGAGACTCCTGCTTTTGGTACTAATCTTATTTCAAAGGATCCAGGAACTTCCATAACATTGGCGTAATTCAGTTTGAGCAAGAGATCCTGACGTAATATATCTCGTAATGAAAATGGAGTGGAAACATCATGGCTTTTCTTCTTTTTATCTTCTTATACTCTAAGGGTGGAATTTCACCCCTCGAGTACTTTTTCTCTATCTAAAGAGAAGAACGATGAGTGGTAATTCTCTCACTCACGTCGTGCCGGAAATGGCTGAGGATTTGCCTCAAAAACACAGAATTGTGGGATTGGTCGTCTGTTTGAAGCAAAAGCAAAAGGCGCGTAGCGTTCTTTTGTTCGTAACATTAGTAGTTACTCACTGAGTTGAAATCTTTTTTCACCTACAGCTGCTATTGGGAACCGATGCCATTTCATCTGAAAGGAGAGAGTAGGCTTTATACCCTAAATGAGAATCTGGTTTGGCCTTTTGCTTTTTTGGTTGTTAGGCTTGGTAGCCCGGGTAGGTCTCTGAGGGCAGCTAGGCAAGGTTGAGTAGAGGGAATGCCGGAGGTTTGAGTGAACGAGAATCATCCAATCTGTCTTTTTCGAGCGCATAAGGCAGGCTGGCTGGTGCTGGGACCTATATTGTTCAGACTTCTAATGGTATCGACCAGAAAGAAGAAGGTGATGTGACTATAAACGAGAATCTATATCTGCTGGGTGGTAGGACGCGTGTGCAACTTTTTCAAGACATTCGGTATGTATGGTGAAGGCTGCTTTGGCATGAACATATTATTGGAAAGAGACCTCAGAAGCTGGATATGGGGGGGCGTATTTCTTGATAAGCTAGTGCTTAAGCTCGCTGGCTCTACCCTAGCGGGCGGCTCTACACGATAAAGGTTACTCGCTGGTAACTCGCTGGGTCAGTTTGCGAATGAATAGGCTTGTGTGTGCAGAAGCTTCAGTCACTGCTTGTGAATAGGCATCCACGCGGATAGGAGAAGAATCCGGATACGCAATAACTCGCTTGGCTCGTGAATGAACGAGTCGATATACCAAAGCAGCCATTCAAAGGCATAAAAAAGGGCAAATTTTCTTCATCAAAGGTGACATGTCTTGATACAGCGAACCGGTTAGTAGGTAAATAGAAACAATTATCACCAGTGAATGATGTAACAGGATCCGCCCAAATAGAAGAGTGAAAAGGAAAAAGGTGATCTCGTATATCGTAAGTAGCAAAGAAACGACGGGAAGGACAGACTGCAAGCAAAGTGGGAAAACCAAGTTATGGGAAAGTAACTACTTATGGATGGATTGCCTACCTTTCTTTGGGTGAGTGGAGGTTTTGTTCGTAACTACTAATGTGTAGAACAAAACCTTACTCGAAGAAACGTAAGTTCTAAAGATACGTATACCCTTTTCGTGTAGAAACTCTTGCAACCATGCCTATACCAAGCTGTACTTACCTCCCCAACTCTACTAAATAAACCCATCTATCTATTCGTAACTGACCTTTCCGACTTTCCCTAGCCCTATGCCGATTATCCGTGACAACGTTTCACAATGGCCTAGCTCCGGTTTTTTCTATTAGTTATGCGGCGAAGCATATCGTTCATGCGTTATCCTGATGCCCAACTTTGATATGACTTTCTCCGTGTAAACTATGACCATGTTTTTGACTATCTCGCTGCCTTTGACTGACCTATACCAGATGCCGGCGTTCGAAACCTAATAGACCGGTGCCTATCCTAGCGTATCCTATTGCGGAGACTTTCCTGATTTTTCATAACCTACTCAAGCTTCTGCACCAGGTTTTTGACTGAACCTGAAACGTAATCAGCCGATTCTGTTTTTTACGACTAAAGAGCTGTGGCGCTATCTGCTATCTTAAGTAGCCGCCTCTCCGATGAAACTTCTTGGCTTTTTGACCCTAGCGAGAAAAGGAATGTCATATTCTACTAAATAGTATGTATGGTTCGGTGCTTACCTTAGGTACCAGCATGGCAGTTTGTATAGGTCAGGTCAGTACTGATACGCTGGGCAAGATTGACCTTTATTTACGACTAGGCATACGGCACAGATAGCTTTCTAGCAAAGTGATTTTCTTTCAATAAATGTTTGCACTGGGGCGGATTAGTTCCTAGAAACTTTATTGGCACGTCAAAGATATTTACTACTACTTGACAGGTCAGACAGCATTAAGCTCACATTTCTTGATTTCCTCATACTGGGCAGTCTTCTACTACGACTGGGGTATACCTAGCCTAAGTGTTAGATTCAAACTCGTACATGCCACTCTGTTAACCGAGGGTAGGTTTGTTTTGGGTAATATAGAAGTAGCTGCTTTCTAGAATAGGTTTGACATGGGTAAAGCAGGACTATCAAATAGGTGGAAGAGGCGAGTACTTTACATAAGTAAATAAAGGGAAGTTAGTAGGAAGAAAGTATATCTTGAATATTTTCATATTATAACATAAGTCTCAAACTGAAACTTCAACTACAACGTCAAATAGTTTTATTACTAGTTGCCATGCCTATAATGGAAGTTATTTAATGATTAGGAATACTTATTTCCGGTAACGAAGAGGGGAGGTTAGGAGAGGTAGCTTTATAGCATAGGTTTGGCACGGCAGTATAACTTAGACTACTAGTAGGCGGCATATAGCCCAGATAGGTAGCTTGACGGCAGGGAATATGGATAGTTCATTCCAATGAAAAGAAAACAGTGTTAGATTCAAGCTCGTACTTAAGGGACGACTAATTGCCGGAACCGTGCTATTGTCAACGGAGGAGCTTCCTGTCCCGGGACCACGTTCAGGTCGAACGAGGCGAGCTTCTTATTCCCTCCCGCACCATCCATATACAAGACCCCTAAATCGACTTGAAACCTTGGTAGAATGTGAGCCACCACATGGAAAGACCAAGGCGTTATCTTCCCGACGTTGGCCCCAACAACCACCACGGACATACATACCACTAACATCGCGACCACCATCCATATCCGGTCGGATATAGCCAACAGGTCACAACCTGTAGGGGTTTTTCATTCGATCTAGCTAGGCTCATTTCCAATCGGGCAAACATCAGCAGGAGAGTCAGAATCGCCAATCAAGCAGGTCGGGAAACAGTCTCGCACCAAAAGATAGCACATGTTAGTTAGCGAATGAAGAAGCACAGTCTGGCCACTCCCGGCTCGTTGTGACCTGAACACTTTAATGCGAAATTTGAGAAGTTGCCCTTGTGGGCGAAAAAACCCTTGTTTGAAGTGGTAGAAGAGGTTGTCCTACAAAGCGTCCCGGAAAGAAAACTTAGATACTAATAATTCTCTACTGATACAGCTAGCTACCATGTCTATACCCGCCTTTAATCAATCGTTAACAACGTCTACTTCAATCTCAATTCTAGCTATCCATATGCCCGGCTTGGAGAAAAGTGGAATGGTAATCCTATAACAGGACTGGCCTTCCTTTCATTTCCCACTTTCTATCTTTATAGAGAAGATGCCAACCTCCCGCTACATCAACAGGCCGATCTGGATATGGGCCGACACCTGCCCATTAGCAGGGCCTAATTGCTTTATTGTTGAGAATTGACCGAACTTTTGAGACCGGAACTCCCTTAATGAAATAGTCGAAATCCTAGCCTGTAGGAGAGTGAACCGACTGACTTTTCTTGCTTTGTAGATTGAACGCTTACTGTTTGCTTTTTCGATTTCACTTATTAAGTATTTTTTGGTTGACTCTATGTAATTTCATCCTATGTATGTGTTGTTTGTTTAGATGCCTTTCCTCTTATGGAACGTTAGGCAGGCTCCTTATCTTACTCTAAAGCAATGTGGTGCCAGACCTCAGAAATGTAATTGCTGGACCAGCTATTTCATCTTCAATTTCTGGTCATCTAGCCTATTTCGTAGTTTCAGGTGGCAACGTTTAATACTGCCTTTGATCCGTTCCGAGCAACCTCATCGCTTGTTATAGAGCTCTAACTTCACCGGTGAGATTGCTAGCCAGGCGCGGAGCGTTTGATTGGGAAGTTTTGAGCGGCAAAGGTGCAATCTCTAAATCGCGTGTGTTAAGTGGGTAGATTCCTTTCACCGATGCTTCGATCACTTCTCGACCGCTTTATTCTTTCTTTATGTTATGTTGGTTGGTTAGGACATGATCTACTATTTATTGCCCTGTGGGTCCTGTCCTTTTTTGGGGCTAGCTAGAACGAGGGCAAGCAAAGGGGAAAGAGCCATAGCATTCATGAGCAAAGCTCTAGGGGTGAAAACAGAAGCTTTATCCACCAACCTACCTATGAAAAAAGAATTATGAGCTTTGCCCACTGCTGTACAAAACAAAGGTGGAGGCATTTCAAGACCATCGCAAGGTCCATTTTGGACTTTCCATCACCGCTTTTTTGAATACCTATTTCTTCGTGCGAGAATTGATGATCAAAGGAGGTTTTCCCATATTAATTCGAAATTGATGCAAGGAATTGGCCGAGGGGCTGCGAAATCTGTATGCTCGACTTGCCGGCTTACATCGTTCACGTGGATCACTGTATCAAAATGGCTCGAATGATGTGTTTTTTCCTCTCAGTGAATTATGAAGTGATTCATTTCATGAAAGATTTTATGGAAGAACCAGATAGATAAACAGAAGGAAAAGGAAGCGCATATTTGTTCTTTACCGGGTTCTACACATATATAGATATCTGCTAATTAAGCTATTGTGCCTAAGGGTACTTTTTTTCGACGTGCAAGTAGAGGGCTAAAAGCGAGTTACTCCCCTCTACCATCAAAGGGTCAAGGATAAGTTGCCACTAAACCAGACATAGCTCTGAGTTCTTTCTGTCTTAGGAACACTGCGGAAACGCTGCTTTGAAGTAGTAGATTAGGGGAGAAGAAAAGAAAAAGGCTAATGAAACTGCCAAGCCTACAAAGCAAGCCTAGAATTAAGACTCTTGAAATGACAGATCCGCTTACGACTTGCTATTCTGATTTGTAGTTATCACTCTTATAAGCGAGAGCCGGGTAGCTTACTTACTAATACTCTGGAAATGAGAAGCAAGCCTTGTATTCCTACTTTCAATCTTCTAATTCACTTCCTTACTTGGTAAAACAAGAGAACGATAAGCCATCTTAACAACAATTCTTAGAGCTGACCTGTATTCTGATAGCTACCTTGCCCCATTGTTCTACACATTATATGTTACTCACTCCTTATCTCTTACGGGTATTCTGAGAACTAGCTTAGAAACTTCTAACTCATAACGAGGAGCTGGCTGTCAATCTGATAGCCGGTCTAACGCTACGCCCTGATGTCGTACTTTCACTCTTCTAGCTAGCTCCTGATATCCTGCTTCGAATCCGAATACCCCATTTCCCATCTTATTACTACCTTTTCATCTTATATGCGAGCTACTAAAACGTAGTAAACAACATAGCAATTATGCCCTTTAACTGCAACTCTTATTCCGCCCTAAAACTGCCTTATGAGTGGTATTCTTCTAGCCTGCTTTCATTTTTCTAGCCTACTCTTATTCTTGGCGTACAATCTGATATGTGCTCTTAATGCTACCTGCCTGCAATCTCATAACTGTAATTCTTATTTGCTCCTTTTAGTCTTATGGCTGCACTTCCAACTTGAAATTCTTCTAGTTGGTTTGAAACCTAATATCACGACCTTTATATCTAGGTAAAAGAGTAGAAACGACAGCTCCATACTCTCGATACGAGACCTACTTCCTAGCTTTTATTCTTATATCGGATAACAAGAATGAAGAAGGGTAATCAAACTGATAAGCCCATGGAAACTCTAGATACGAGACAGGAATCTTAGCTTCTTCCTCTTAATCTTAGAACTGGTATTCTTCTTTGGCGGCTTACAACCTGCAATCTTATGCCAAGCCTACAAACCTTATTTCTTACTGTAAAGCTTGTGGCTCTGCTAACTGACTCTCTAAAACAGGGCGATACGAGAACTGCTGCCGAAACAACATATCGAGAAGCTTAACCACTACTTGTACTCTGATAAGCAACTTTGCATTCCGCTTACCTGGGTTGAATCTGATTGTGTGTTTGCAGTCTTCTAATCCGCTTACTACCTTACTGGGTCAACCTACTTATACGACAACAAGAAGCACGGCTTGCTATTCTGACTTCTGCACTCGTATTCTAGTAGCAACTAATCAAACTAGGTCAACTACGAGCTATAACTAGAGTGAAACGCCAACTGCTTACTATATTCCTGGCAAGCAATTCTACTTTGAAACCCGAGTAACCAAGCCTATAAGTGAGCTGCTAATACCATTGATACGAAAGCAGAAAAGAGAAGATCAACTTAGCAATCTGAAAGCTACAAATCAAACTATAGACACGACTTATAAACCACGACTTCCAAACCTTAGAGCTGACTTGTAATCTTAGAAACCATAATGCAACTCTCTCTACGGGCTTGCAACTCCTATTACCGTGCGTGGTACCTTCCCGGTATTCTTCTAGCTGGAATGAAAACGGATAACTAGCTTTTGAAACGACTACTGATAATGACAGATAGGCCTTGCATTCTCCGCTTACAATCTGGTATCTAGCTTGTCTTCTTGGGGCTGGGATTCAAACTTCTAACTGGCATATTAACTTACGCCCTGCAATCTTCTTTCTATCTGGTATTCTTATCTGCTGACTTGTATTCTTCTTATTAAGACTGCTCGACAGCTCCATACCAGGGGCACGCCTAATCGAATACTGATAAGTGAGTTTCATTCTTCTATCTTACCCGGTAATACCAACAAGCCTCGGCCAACTGATATCGTACAACTAAAACAAGGTAAACTCCAAGCTAACAACTGATTTCTCACTTCAATTACAACTAGGGATACTAGCCTGCCTAACGAGAAGCTGACCCTACCTGTCAATCTTATGTCTGGCTTGCTATCTTATAAGCGAGAGATAGAATACGAAGCCCCAATTAACAGCTAGACGTAAACGACAAGTAAAGCTTGCAGCCTTATTACTGACTTTGACTCTTCTATCTTAATAGGGAAACTACTTACTCGCTTTGTATCTTACTTGATTCCTTATAACTAGAAGGAAATCTTCTTCCTGGAGATAAGAATTCAAAAGCAGAATGAAACTGCCGTTGTTGAGTTGCAATCCGCCTTTCTAAAAGTATGTAAACGAGAACGACAGCCAGATACGATAGGAAATCTTGAAATCCAATTTATTACTTTGAATCTGCCTTGTTACTGCTATAGATACGGCAACTGGAATCATGGCTTGAATTCTGCTAGCTTGTTTTCAATCTTATATCGTGCTTTGAGTCTATCTGGCTAATAGTAATGAAACGAGAGATAGGCCTTGTAGTCGAACTTTGACTATGGAAACTGAGAGCTTACTTTGAATGTTCCTATTAATGCTAGAGACACGACTACTGCTTATTAATACCATTGATACTCCTACGACTATGGTAAAGGAGCAAGTCAATTGCAATCCTGATTTATGAGTTGAAACCCGATAGCTAGATTCTTCTTTATGCCTTTCATTCTTATAGCTTTCCTTGTAACCTTACTTGTCAAACTCTCTAAACGATAAGGCAAAGCGAGAAGCTGAGTTTTGATTTGAAATCAGCTAAGTGAGTTGAAATCTTATATCTGGTAAGCGAGTAGCAAGCTTGAACTCTTCCTGCTAAAACTACTGCAACTACTTAGCAATGATGGAATTCTGAGAACTAGCTGTAATTCTTCTTTCTTCCAAGCAATCTTATAAGCAAGCCTACAAACTGACCTGAAACCTGATTACCTCCCTGCTAAAACTCTCGAAACGACAAGTCAGCTCTATCTTGTAAGCCTCTGTATACGAGAAGCAAGCAACTAATTCTGCTAACAAGGAATCAAACTGTAAGCTGCCCTACGATCTGGTAGCTGCCTTTCGTTCTTATAGGTGGTAACGAGAAGCTGAAAGCTACAAAGCAAACTTCTCTTAATACCACATGATAACTGTACTTACTACTTCGCATTCTGATAGCTAACTACAATTCTATCTGTCAACTTCTATTCTTATAAGTGAGAGAGGGAGTTCCACTATCGAATGAAAGGCTGGTTCGTAACATTGTACTTGCTACTCACTGGATACGAGAGCATAAAAGATAAGATACGAAAGCGGATAGCTAGCTTGCATTGTTCCTTGAGTCATAACAAGGTATGTAATCGCTTATGCGAAGCTTAAGGACAAGGTGCTGAGTTCAGCTTTCGGGGCTACCTTACCTACTTTAGGGCGCAATGGAATATATAAAGAAGAGCCCTTTTTGGCCATTTCATAGTTGATTTCATTAGTGAAAAGTGATGTATGGCATTTTTGACGCTGTTTCTTCCTTTTTGCAAAAACATACGATGGTCGTACGAGGTAAATTGACAATTAGGACAAAAACACGGGCTTTCCTACTTACCGTGCTTTCCCTATGTATTTTCGAATACTGCTGCTATTAGCTGTTTGAGGATTTGAGATTGTTAGGCCTTGTGTGTGGGACTGATTCCTTTCCATTTGAGTGTATTTATTTAGATGCCGCCAGCCAAGAAGGTGAACTAGATAGAAGAAAAGCCATGTCATTATTAGTAAAGAAACTGAATAAGTCAAAATTCTCGAATATACGAAAAAAAAGGCTAATAAAGACCAAACTCTTCTTTGCTTCTTTCAGAGTCAGATCAAGAACCGCTTGCTAGCGGGAAAGAGCACAGTAAGGTTTAGATAGCCGCCTCACTCAGTAAGCTACGTATTTTGCATAATGATAAGGAAAGAGTATCTCTACTCCACATATTTCTTTCAATCAAGTAGTGTTGGCCAAAACAAAACTGCTACCAGAAACCATGACTCGACAGACAGCAAAGCACACATACAAGAAGGAAGTAAAGCGTTCGTTTGTCTTCAAAACGTTATGGCAAACCATCTTTGTTGGCTGATTCTTGACTTGCCTTTCTCCAATGAGGGGGGCAAATGCAGTAAAAGACTTCAACGAGGATTCCTCCCATCCTTACCACTACCACCATTTTTTGATACTCCAAAACCTACAACGCATAGCGGAGAGAAAAGCTATACGCATCTTCTTTGGCCCAAAACTCCATACCTACTTTAGTCTTCACCAATACGTTCTGCCTGCCACAGCCACCAAATCGACAGATCCTTACTCTTGATACTCCTTCACATAATGAGCTTCTGATTCTTCATTTATGGAGGTTGGCAGGGAAGAATTTGCCTCCAAATATAGATCAAAGGTAGATAAAAAGGGTTCATTTCAAACTGCCGAAAAAAAGCCTTTCAAAAATAAGTGAACAATTCTAACAGATAAAAGCCTGAGCAATACATACAAGTGCACAATTACTCTAAAGCTGCTTACTAGGTTAACAATATCAAGACCTACGGCACCGATGTGTTCCATATGCGAACAATTACAAGTACAAAAAGAATATCTGTAGCATATAAGTGCACGATTACCTCAACTCGCGGTATGAATCAATATATCAACAATCCTTACTACTAAAGTGACAGTGGAATTAATATGAAAGAAAAATAACACAATCAAGCATTTCCTACTAATAACTTCTATTAGTAATGAAGAATACACAGATTCCAGAATTACATACACAGATTCAACGAAATCAGATGAATAACAAAGACATTACACCAAATCAGATCAATAAACAGCAAAATTCTCAAAATAAGATGAATAATGCGAGATTATACCAAATCAAAACAAAAACTTACCAAATTCGCCCATGCGTGGGCGTGGCACAAAGCCAAATTGGAAAGGGGGAGCGAGTCTGAGGTCACTTTCATTCAAAGTCATCGATGCAGCAGGATTAGTTCTCTCATACGTTCCTGATTCGGAAACAAAACTCTTGCAAGATTCACCAGATGGTCTTCATTCTTTATCTTGTTGAAAATCCGGCACATCTACATAAACTTCCATCTTGCGTTCTCGGAACAGACCACAAAGAAGAAAAAAAGGAAGATGAAAAGAAAGAAGAGCCACAAAAGCTCGCAACTAATTCCGTGTCTCGTGACTCAGTGTACTAATCTCCGGTTTCTCTACTCGCCCTACGCATTAGTAGTTTCTCGTTTAGTGTGGAGCCCTAAGAGGTTTGCTTGCATTCGCTCAATCTGTTCCTTAGACAAGTGTTCGTGCTGACGGGAAGTACGAAATCCTTTGCAATAAAACAGATGCACTTTTTGAATTACTTGAGTTGTGGGCCACACAGAGGAGTTTATCTATCACTAGTTTCAGAATCCACTAATGTAGTAGATAGAGGGACTGGAGTTACTCACTATAGAACAAGGGACGGATTGATAAAGAAATATCCCCAACGGAATTAGTCGTGAAGGAGTAAGTAACTCCTTCTCTGGGTTTGACACATGCCGAAGTGACTCACGTAGTGTCTCTCCCGCAACATTATACGTGTATCACTGAGTCCTGATACCAAAAAGCACAAATAGCAGGCAAGAAACATAGTATTTTTGTTGCTTACGCACAGCCCTTTGGGGACTACTCGTGTCACTTTTCAAGCTTCTTCTTTCAGCCTCCCCTGTGTGCCAGTTTTTCACTATTTACGAGAAAAAAAGCCCCAACACATATGCCGTATTCCGAAGGGAAGAAATACAACCAGCTTCCCCGAAGGGAAGAAATACTACCAGCTGCCTGTGGATGAGAGAGTGCGAACAGAAGTAACACTACAATCACACAGACCTGTATATTTTCTTTTGACTCTTAGTATACATGAACACACAAATTCAACAAGCAAATTGAGCATTTCAAGTCCTTGCCATTTGGGCTATGCCTGATGGTCGCCTGCGCACTCACTTAGAGTGACTTTGACTATTGAGTAGTAGTCATATGGAACTACACATTCTCTTCGATTTTCAGAATGATATGTTGATAGCCAATCGCTATTGGGTGAAGCGGATGTCTCAGTTACTCCATGTACTTGCGGCTCTTTTCTTTGTTCTTGTTTAGTGATTTTTTCTTTATACAAAATACATATTGCATTAACAAATACATTGGCTTGAACTTTACCCACTTAAGTAACCTAGCGCAGACGGACAACACTAATATGAAATCTTCATGCCAAAGATGCGGCATTGGGATTTCATTCTCTTCGCACTTACACTACTAGCAGTAATGTCAGTTATCAAAAAGGTTGAATTGAAGTGAAAATTAGTTTCACTGGAAAAGATCTACCAACAGCTGGTAGCAGTAGTACCTTGTTTATAGAATGCTATAAAGCTTTTATTACATATATTTGGCCGTCACTTAATTGCTTTGCTAAGCTTACTATTTCATATGAAGTTTTAATGCCTAATTCACCTAATCTCACTTTCACTCTAGGGTCTGCTATTTCTGTAAGCGATTCTTCTGGATATCTGAAGGAAACATTCAACGAAGACTTGTATTCACTGAGTAGATATAAGATACGTTCTCCTGAGTCCTGCAATGGAAGCATCATGTCATTTCTTTATCACGTAACGACTTGTCGTTATGCCCGTGTGCAGATCAAATGAATTCCTCCCATGTGAATGTCTTCTTGCCAGTTAGTAAGAAATTCGGGATTTCGGGATCAAGTGCTTCCTCGTCTGGGATAGTATCTCCATCTCCACCAATCAAGTTTGTTCTTGTTGCCAGATCCTCATCCAGCATAAAGTAACTAATTATTTGGTATGCGCTTGAAGAAGCGTCCATACTAATGGGGTATCTCAGCTTCAGACTTCAGTTTATGATAATGGGGTTGTTGGTTATCGCGGAGCTTAATTATTATTGGTTTCTCAGTGATTCTTTCACCATTTCGTAGCATTTGTAATGACGGAATCAATTCTTCCAAACAAATTAGATATTCGGGCATTACTCTAGTGGGATTTCGAGTGATAATCAAATTGCTCCCGTAATTAATATAGAGCGACTTCACTTGTTATTTGTCGCCACGTTATTTGGACCGTTTGCTTTAACGTATGCTCAATTATTCTTTGTTTTCTGCCTATTATATCATCCCCGTATTCACTGTCACTATCATATTCGAGGCTGTGATAGGGCCTTTCTTCATTCATAACCCCGAGTTTTTCCTCTCGCAGGAGATCATTCAATATTTCTTCATCGCTCCGCGCCTTAGCGGCCTTCTGATTCTTCATCACTGGATGACCCGTACACCGGAACGGTCTTGCGTATGTTTACCTGCTTGCTGGATGAAGCTCCATATACAGGCTTGGCTTTAGATACGAAGGGCGTTTCAGGTTCTTCATCAGATGCTGTGCCATAAACCGGCCTAGACTTGACCACGAGCAATCTATCTGGGTTCTTACTTAGAGATGACTTAGCCACCGGCTTAGTTCTAAACATTAGTGCTTGTCCTGATCCTTCTGAAAAGGAAGTATCATTGGCGGTCATATGTACTTGTTTGGCCGCACGTGCCTTTATCGCGGCTATTTCTGCAAGATTACGATCTGAGAATGGATGAAATACAGCTATTTACTAGAGAAAATTGTGAAACTTTGTTCTACACATATTAATTAGTAGTTACTGGGCTACTCGTTCACGAGTCACTGTCCTAACGTAACTCCTTTCGCTAGCTTGAGGAAGAAGACAGCTAATAAGAAGAAAGCTTCGGTGTGATTCTCTACTCCGCTATCCCCAGCTCAAGCAGGGCTCTTTCTTTTGTTTTACACATTAGTAGTTACTCATTGGCCGCTAAGGTTTGTTTAGCTGGTATCACCAAGTAGTAAGGACAACTGTAGTGACGAGTCAAGCTGTGCTGTTTCGCTCTAGTTGATAGCTACTTTTGAATCAAAAGGGTAGCTCGACGAAGAAGATTACCTATGGGTGGGTATGCAGGTACTACCTACATTTTCAAGCTCTTACCTCTCCTAGCAGCCTTGCCTTAACCGATTGATTGTGCGGGTTGGTTCTAATACCTACCCCTTCCTGTCTTTCCTCTATATTACTTCCGAGTTGGTGAGTCACTCGCTAATGTTCTCGCTTTTGGTAGTCTTTCTCTATTGGTCTTACCTTCTTGCTGCTTGCTGACTTATTGCATTTTCTATGTGATATGTGATAAGGGTCGAAGCGGTTCCGCTCGTTCCTATACTGGAAAGTATAGCGACTTTCGTTCATGTTCGAGTCCTTTCTCCCCACTAGAAAATGGAACCCAGGGAATTCCCAAGATGTATTGTTCCTTTATTCATTCTAGGGAGAGGAATAAAGTCAAAACCGTCGAGTCCTTACTTACTTTTAGTCTCCTGAAAAGTTCTTGAGTCTGAAGGTCGCTTGGCTCACGGCTTCTGATAGACTCTTTTTCCTAGGATCGGCTACTGTTGGGATCGGTCCGGCAGGAAGGAAAACTAATTAATCCATCGGCTGAGAAAGAGGGTTCTTCCACGTACTGAAACTGTGGAAGCATTGAAATGCAGTCATGTGTCAACGCCTTTATCCATTAAAGAAGATCGGATCCTTTCAAAATACTAAACCGGGGAGAACACGAATCAGAATCAGAAGAAGGAACTCAGTGAATCTTTCCTGTAACAACAGTTTGACTTTCTGCGGTATAAATAGAACAAAAAGTAAGTAAGTCCTTGAACTCAATAATTCTCGACTCCAAAATTCGTGTCAAATCCTAATCAGTGTAATGTCCGAATAACCTTACCAGTGGAACAAACAAAGTGCAATATCCCTAGGGTTTTTTCATTCCTAGCCAACAGCCAATGTAGTTGGGTTGGGACAATGGTAGTTCATGCCTCATTGAAGTGAGATATCTCGAGTGCTATCGGAGGTGGAATTTGAGGGTTGACTTTCAAACCAAAATTCCCCAACAAAAAGGGCACTTCCTACTTTACTAAAATAGAGATACACACTTCAGGTTGACGAAGGGATCTAGTTCCCTCTTTTTAGTGTTAAGCCAGCTTTTAGAATTAGAAGCAACAACTTCCAATTCTTTGCATATCGAGGGAGGCAGACTTACACTTACTTTGAGGTTGACTTTTCTAACCCGGGGCGAATGATCCGAGTCGACAGCTTACTTTTTTTCGGTATTATTTTCTGAAACCTACTTCCGCTATTGTTTTAATATGATCGAAATTGACTTCAACGAGATTCAAACTTGAGTACTCATTCTTTTATTCAAAAATCAGAATTTCTTTAGAGCGCATGTAATTCCCTATATATCAACGTTTTCATAATGGAGTTCCCAAGAAGAGTACTGATGCCAGGTCCATAGGTTTTTTTGGTGTCGTAAAAACAGGACTGATCTTTTGTCCTTCTACACCACTTTTGTTGAGTGTAAACTCTCTCTTATCTCTTGACCTCTTTCTCGTCAAATCTCTACTTAGCCACCGCACCCACACAAACTAGAATTAGAGATAATCAACTTTGAGTCATGGCTTCTGGCTCAGCAGGTCATGGCCGGGTCGTCTATGGGTGAAGCAACACATTCATTGAACTAAAAAAAAGCTCCAAGGCGAGCTGCAGCCGAAAAACATGTATCACCATCACACACAGATGGACCACCGCGCATGTATACCGCTGAGGTATTTATTTGGTTGATTGAATAAAGAAATGTCAAGCTATGACTGATTGATTTATCCCCATATTCTCGCGATTCCTTCTTCGAAAGCACTTTGAATCTTTTTTATTAACTTAGTAGACGGTATTAGGTATTCTAGCTTTCCTTCCTATCTCACCTAGGTAGCAACCGCTTTCAAGCGCAGTTTCCTTACGTTTCTAATAGGCTCTTTCAGAGCTAAGACTTCGGTTCATCAATCATGTCTTCATGACGGACGGAAATCCTCCTCAAAGTCGGGTTCCATAAGCTCTCTTTTCGAGGCTAGAAGTGTCACTCGAGGAAGAATCTAATAAACTTACGAGATGTGTGTTCTTCGACTCCTCCAATAACTATTGGCTTCATGGGTCTACCTTTTTCCCGCTGCCAAGTTTCTTCGCTTTTCAAGCCCATTGTTTTTGGATGTTATTTCTCATATATAGACTCCATTTACTAATAAGTACGTCATTTGTGACCTACTTTGTCTTTTTTCTCTCATCTTTTATGGCGCATTAGCATTGGAGTGTGAAGTCGATATTGTGGAGTTTGGAATATTAGTTCCGGCTGAGCCAAACGTTTGTCATACTAGTGCAATGTTCTTTTTTCTCTTTTCTATTGGAATGCAGCAATATGAGATAAGGGCATTTTATTTTCGATTGGTTTTGAATTTGAAGCTCCATTGAAAACTCGTCTTTGGGAAGCACGCCCACTCTTATTTATCTTACCGATCTCACTTCTTTTTCTTCCACGCTTCGCGCCTCGCCAGCTTTTTTTCTACTCATTTACTGAGCGAATTATTTGACTAAAGGGCTTCACTAACGGACTTCACTTGTGAGCCTACCCCACACACTAGCTCGCTCGTGCAAGATAAGATGCCCTACTCCTTCTCTTCCTCTAATTCTTACTTCTCGAGGAGGACATACTTTGCTCATGGATTGCCCCTGTGGAAGGGTCCAACGCTTCGCGCCTCGGCAAATAAAGCTAAACCAGACCCTCCCCAGTTGAAAACCTCACTCCAGGCCAGGAGATTCTCTCTCCATTCTATGGTCTATGATCAGGGTCTCCTATGACTACCACTTGAACGAGTCAATCGGAGGCCGCTGCGGACATATTTTTCCATAAAAAGTGCCACCAGATCTTCGACTAAGGATCCTGCGGGGTTCGAGAAACCGGCTTTGACAGTGATCGGAGGCCTTCGGAAGAGATCTCTTACTTGCAGACCGAAAAAAAAAAGAACTCATCTAACGGTAGGGAACAATCCGGCCCGACATCTTTCCAAGCAAAACAAACCGCCTGCTTAGGCTTTCGCGCTAGCGCTAGTGTGCGAAATCCTAAGCTTGTTGGTCTTTATGGAAAGAAAAGGAGACATTTCTGCTTTCTCCTTTTCTTTCACACAAACAGAACTGCTTCAATAACTTTTTCTAGAAAGCGCGAGAAGGGGCCAGTAAAGGAAGAAGAGAGAACGCACACTCCAGTCAGTGAGTTAAGCCCTTACGGCATCTTGTTGACTTTCTAGGCGGCAAGCTTTTACTAGGCGTTTCCTGGGGTACGTAAAGAGTCTGATTGCATTACTAGTTCAGTCCTAAGGTACAACATGTCTGGGCTTGGAAACGACGAATCTCACGCATGAAGTTTAGGACGCATTGGAGGGACGAATACTTACTAATAGCACTCTCCTAGTCTATGGAGGGGGAATGCTTCAAGACCAGGTAAAGATCAGAGGTGGGCCAGTCGAAGGAAGCTAGATCCGAGATCAGATTAACATCGCGCGGATAGCTATTGACATCGTAGGGTAGGCGAGTGAATAGAAGAAAGAGCCTAAAGCCCTAAAGGAATAGGAGCATTCCATTCTGTGACAATTAAGTAATGGGCGCAGCCTTGTCCAACGGGAGTCCACTTCGTGACAGTCAAAGTCTCAGCGTCTGTGGATGAAAAGAAAGAACGAACAGATCCTAGAGCAGGGGCACCTAAGAATTCCAGGATGTAGAGAAAGCGATCGAATCAAACTACACCTATAAAAAGCTTGGCTTGGAGGAAGCACTGGACGCCGGCATTTCTGAAGTTGGCCATCTCTGTTACGAAAGCAGCAGCTGGTCGTCTTTCATATCTTGCTAGCTAGCAGCATAGATGGTATTAGAGAGATAGGCCCAAGCTCCTCTTTCTAGTAGCCCTTTTCTTTTCACTAATTTGCTATCTTTTCTTGGTAACTTGACTGTAGACATACACTTTGTAACTTCCTGTAGCTTTCAATTCTGAAACAACTTCTTTATAACCGAAAAGCAACTGTTTTCTATTTTCGTAAAAAGATGAAAGCTTGGCTCGGCTCTTTCTCCTTAAGAAAGCTTGGTCGGCTCTGTCTCCTTCCGGGTGGCTCGCTTGCTCTTTCTCCTGAAATAGGTCCTCCTCGATGTGCTTGCTTTCTTGTTTTCAAAGTTGACAAAGTAAGAAACCCCGGTCAAAACGTCCTACTTTTCAATTTCCCTCGTAATTAACCAACTCATTGTATCTTGTTTCATCGCAGATTTCAGTAATAGAACTCTTTGGGTATCAACCAAACCTACCATACAAACTGAAAATACGCTATATATGAAAAAATGAAAAACGGAAGAGGAAAGAAAGCGTAAGTGTTCTCGATTACATCAACAGGTGGAGAAAGCTCAAGATCCTATGGGGGCGAGCCTGTAGATAGAGTTGCTAATGAGAAGCATAGAGAGAAAACTGGATTAATTAAGCCAGGAGAAATCTCTGAGAGTACCTCATCTCTTGCGTGTCGAAGAACGAAAGCACTCGTCGCCTTCCTTGGTTTTGCCGGGGATGGATGACTTCGCTACTTGTGTGATTCAACCACTTTTCTATATTCCATATATTAGCACTATTTCTCTAGGCGGGGATTATTATCTGTCAATAATGTCAATAACTCCAAAAGAACATAGTGGGCAAGATATCATGATGTTTCCTCTGCTACACCTGGATCTTATTCTGATGCCTTTACTATCTATCTGAGCTTACGAGTCTTTTTCAGGAATAATGGATTATGTTCATTTGGCATTGTTCTATTTGTGGATGATCAACATGTACGAGTGGTAGATGCATGGATTTCTGCCTTCTTGTAAAACAGACTAAGCCTGTGTGTGGATATCTTCTCGTTGAAGGGGAATGCCCGCCGTAAATATACATACTGATCCCATTCCATTTCGTTCGCTTTCAGAAGAAGGCGCTCAACGTGTCGAAGCAGAATGATGTGAGATTTCGGATTGTTTGGGTAGGGGCAACTTCCGAGTAGCCAAGTTGGAATTAGTGGATGGTTCGGTTTGGTGGTTGGAGTGGCACGCTGCTATACGGTAGTCGAAGAGATACCTGGGCTGGCTGTATGGAATCCTTTTTGAGCAAATTCTCGTTTGTTCTTTTTCATTTGACAAAGAGCATTCATATATAGTGAGTGTAGTTTTTGACGGCCAGTAGACTGGAGTTCTTGCTTTGCCGAGAATGAATCCAAGCCATTCTTCATTCGCATAGAAAATGCATTCTTTCCGACCGAGGCAATTTCGGGAAAAGACAAGCAAGCAATTTGACAAGACAAAGAAAGACATGTAGTTTTGACCGACCAGTGTTTATTACGGCAAGCAGCCACTATGATACGATAATTCCCGAGTTGACAGCTTTAACACAAACTATGGAACCCAATACGCGGGCGGGTGAAAGCTTGTTTCTTACTAAATACGCAGGCAGTTTCTTACTTGTTTTGTTGAAACTCCACTAGGGAATACGGGAATGCAGACTGAAAGTGTAGGTGTGTGTTTTCTTTTTCCGTCTTTGGGTTGGCCTGAGGCAAGGGGTTTGTGAATAGCTTGGTTTCTTCCAACAGCTCATCAAAAGAGAACCGCGGGTTACAGAGAATTTGGGGACATCGCTAAGGTGACTAATTTCCATACACATCATCATCCGCTTGATGCTTCTTGTCCAGATCTGCCTTTTGACTCTTCTTCGGAGCGGACGGACCCGCTTATAATGGGTACCGTGGGCGGAAGCTTCTTTTCTTCCTCTATCTGTTTCTACTGAGATTACCAATTCCAACGTACGGGACACCAAAGCGTGATTCTTTCCACTCTGCCACTATCTACACTACCACATTCGAGAAGCGATAGTGAGAAGGAATTCCAGATAATCCACTTGTTTCCGCATGGAGCAATTGCATATTTGGTACTTTTCTTAAGCTTTCAAAAGACAGGAAAAACACCTAGGACTTACTTCGCGAGGGGGTCCTCTGCAAGTCAAGAACAACTAGAACCTAATGGAAGGAAAACGACACTCTATATGAAGCTGTCAAAACTCCCTCCTCCCATTCTGCCAAAAAGAGGGTGGGTGAGTAACACTAGGCGACTATCCCTGGCCCCATAGCTGCCATTCGTTTCTTGGCTTCTTTTCTACCGTGTTCTTCTTTGTATTTCAGAGAAGCGGCGAATCCTTTTTCAGTCTTTATCGTTCTTCTGCGCTCTTTCTGTATATCGGTTGCCAAGGTAGGTCTATTGCCCTCCGGTTCTGAAAGTAGCGAGCGAGAAAGCAGGAAAAGCTCTGTGTTCCCGCCACGCCACATGTGCTTGCAAAAGCAGCAATATCTTAGTCCTTCCTTCGGCCTACTAAACATTGGCAGGGCTTATGCACCTCCTATTTAACTCATTCATTTTGGACCGAATTCAAACGAATGTACCTATGCATCTGAGAAAGAAGCTGAGCAACTTGACTTTTAGTAGAGAGAATATTCTCATGCTTTTTGGGGTTGCATAGTGGTGGGTCTTCCTTCAGGTCTAAGGTGGTATGCATGATGTTATCAATTTGGCGGTCCGGTTTCATTCACTAATTGAGAGTTCAAGATCACTTCTGTTCCGCGGCTCTCTGCTTGATAGCATTCATATCTCAAGGTGCGTTCAACAATTCTAAGACCGACGCCTACCAATTAATATTAGGTGCTCCTCGCTGATGTCCGGTGGGATTGTGGTTGCTATGGTCTGACAATGCGAAAAAGTACAAATCAAAACGCTCGCTTCAGAGTTGCAACTATTTCTGAGGAAGATGCTATCCCCTGTACCCTTGTGGCAGTAAGTCTATGGTGAATCGCATTACAAGCTCAACCATACAATTCCCAGCTCACTAGCTTTGCTTCTGACCCTTTGTGCATGCATGATCGGGGATTATCACGAAATGGGCTCTACTACGGAGGGGAGGGCTACTTTTTTCGAACTAAGTTTGTAACCGAGTTGACCCAATCCACGAGTTCAATTCAATGTGCCCGACCGAGTGACATTCTTTATAGCCAGCTTATGAAACTACGCCTCCGCGCCACACGACAGATGTGAATAAGGGTCCATTACCAGTTGAATATTTTGAGAAAGCTTTCCCAAGTTGACGAATAAAGAGAAAAAGTACCAATTACAGTTGCTCTAATCTTATAGAGGAAAAAAGAGAAAGATCAGTGTCCGGTTCAAACCATACATTCCTTTCACTTGCTTTTCCACAACAAACAGTCGTATTAGAATTCAAGTAGGACATAAGATTAGCTGCTCTCTCTGCAGTTTCCCATGTATTAGGAGCCCAAGTTGAAAAGCCAGACATCCATCTTGTAGAAGGGATGCCGTTTCACTTGTTTTAATACCAGGCTTGCTGTCTCGTCTCAATGCTATTGCTTCTTTCTTCAGAGGCTTCATCCAAGTTAGTCAAAATTGTATAATACGGGGTTAACCCATAAGCTTATATCCTCTCTTTGAATGCGAACTTCGCGTTCTAAGCGTTGACAGGGGTGAGGGATCGGTTGCATACTTCATCATGCCATCAAAGCATTCAAAGAATTTCGATATTCGAATTCAAAAGAATGAATCGCTGCCAAAAACGTGTTCACAGTGCATTGGCTGAAAGAATGGAATGGCAGAAGAAAGAGACAAAACAAAGGAGGAAACCAGATGGCACGAAGAGGAGCACTCAAAGAAAAGGAGAGTGTACTATGCTGACGAAAAGGGGAGGTGTGAATACCTTGAATTTGCTGTACATATGATCACGACAGAGGAGTTTGCCGATGATCATGAGAGAATTGATGATGAATTGAATGTGGAGGGCACGCACTACGGCATGTTGTCTTT
Source organism: Rhynchospora breviuscula (assembly GCA_027562975.1). Taxonomy (NCBI): domain Eukaryota; kingdom Viridiplantae; phylum Streptophyta; class Magnoliopsida; order Poales; family Cyperaceae; genus Rhynchospora; species Rhynchospora breviuscula. The sequence goes on from JAMQYH010000951.1 coordinate 29,604, forward strand.
TTGTTCGTAACTACTAATGTTACGAGTGAAAAAGGTAGTTACTCACTGAGTGAAAAGAGTAGTTACTCACTGGAGCAAATTCGAGGTTTAGAAAAATGACTTGCCAAATTGAGTTAGCAAATTGGTCTCAACCCTCCCTAATCTAGTTGCGACTGAAGGCAGCCTTCTCACATCTGCCCGGTGGTGTTTAGCTGGGAATTTCGTGTTAAGGAACAGAATTCCTTTCCATCTGAAACTACCATATTGACACTTACCGAGTGAGGGTCTTCTTGAGCCACCACCTTCGAAGCCTATATCAACAGCGATAAGCAAAATACCACTCCTCTTTAATATACGAAATTCTTTCTAAAAAAACGTATGTGCCTTACTCTTCTCCTTCGATCTTAAGGAATACATATTCGGGTGCTGCTTTCTGCCGCAAACTACACAAAGAGAAAAGCCCTAGCTGATCTCTGTACTATTACAGAAAGCGAAAGTCAAGGAGGCTGGCTAGTTAGTCAATGGCTTCGGTTCAAGAAATCGCTTGGAGTAGATTATTTCGCAGATTTCTGGAAAACACACGGATTCATTTCATTCCGCTTCCTCTCCTTCCCCACAGGACCGACCCTTTCCGAATTAGGCTAGCCTCAAAGTGCGGAAATTTCAAGGGCTTTGCTTTCCATGAGGAAGCAGATTAGGGCTTTATTTACGCGAACCAGCTCTCTCAGAGTTCTCTTGAAATCCTCGACAGTTCAAGAAAAGGAGACTAAATATCCCTCTTGTGGCTAAGTAATCTTCTCCCACGGAACTATCTTTTTCCCGTCTAATCATGCCTTCGACTACTAAACTTGTGATTGCTTCTCCCTCGTACTCTTTCTATCTGTGAATGCTTGTTTTGCTTACACCATGCTTGACCTATTCTACCCTATCCAGTGCTTTCTAAGATAGAGTATGATCATTAGGCGAAGCCTAGTCACAGGGGAAAGAAGATGAGGAGCGACTGGAAAAGACTAGGCGGTGGAAGTTGGAGCAGGAAGGGCAGTCAATCTTAGGTAGGCAATGATTAGACTTTGTAGCCCGACCATGAACTATTACCAAAAAAGGGCAAAAAGGACAAGGAAGGCTTACGGGCATATCTCCGTCGACTGCACAAACTAGCGGGTCTTGCGAGGTACTACTCTGAATGAGAGAACCTGTGGCTGGATTGAATCCTGAAAAAGCAAGAAAAAATGAAAGACTTAACAAAAGAGAAATAAGGGCTCCACATACTGAGCGCCCCACAGGATAGTAAATAAGAATTATATCATGAAACACGCAATTACAACACACTCAGAAATCTACAATAGATATAAGTAAGGAGGTGATCAGCTGTTTAATAGATTGCGGATTGGAGCCAGTGACTAGTATATAATAAACATACACTAGTAACCAGGTTGTATCATTGCCATGAGTTTGGATAAAGAGAGAAGAACCTATGAAAAAGAAAAATCCGACATCAAATGAAAGTCATAGCAAAGGCTTATTATAGAGAGCTAGGTAGGTATCTGACTAGGCGGTGAATGCCATCTGACCTTCGAATTTCTCCAATCTGTTGCTCATCTCTCCTTGAGATGATTCTGATTTTTGATATTTCTCATTGAGTGTGGCAAGATCGAGTTGCATATGCTCAGGCGATGAGTTGCTCCGAGTTTTCGCCATTCTTGAGTTTCTTGCCTTGGTAGTGCGTGGCTTTCCCAGCTGTGATCTTGTTGCTCTGATACCACTTTGCAACGATCTTAGCTCTCAGAACTTAGACGAAAAGGGTTTACGTACGGAATTCGAATTAGAATGGAGAATTAATTTAGCGAAATGGTGAAATAGTTTACAGCGGAAGGAGAAAAGAAACAAATGAGACTAAATCTTGACTGAATAATTCGAGAATCCGATCCGAGGAGGTGGCGATACATTTGTAATTGAAAGTTCCTAAAATGACTAAGAATCTCAATCAAAGGAATACACGCGTGACACTTCAGCAGCCAAATCATCGCTGTTCATCCTATGTGTTGAAACTAATTCATCTAACGACTCCGCTACGCGCCTCCAGTTGGTTCTGAATAGGTCCTATACAGTTTGAATGCAGCGGGTCCCGTTATCAGTGAATGAAGGGGCGAAGCGACCACTCCGGTGTGTACGCTTTAGGTGGCCCCTACTTGCAGTGTTACTGATTGAAAATTCCGCCTGCCCCGATACTTGATTGACCCTGTTGCCCGTTAACTCTTCTCCTTCTTTGCGATGTTTGACCGATTCAATAGTTTCTACGGTAACTCCCAAATTAGCTTGATGTGGCGACAATCCTTGAGAAAATGTGTGTCCTCACCACGGAAGCAAATTGTTGAGCTATCTTGTCATCGTCTTCCCAGGTTGCGTCGTCTGCGGTCTGATTGTACCATTGTACTCCGATTTTAGGTACCGCTGCGTTTCGCCTTTTATTTGAACCATTCGTCGAGATAGTATGAATGGTGGAATAGAGCGTCACTTCGTGCCTCAGGTCCGATCACAGGGAGAGTGGTTAGGGGTGTTTGGTTATTACCCAACTGAGCCTTTAACTGAGACACATGAAACACGGGATGGATGAGCGAGTTGTCTGGCAGGTTAAGCTTGTATGCCATGGAACCTATGCACTGCAATACCTCGGCCCATAATATCTTGCTTGGATTCCGCTTTTGATTCTTGAGTGCTGCAACTGCAATTTGCGGGTTGCAATTGAAACCGCTGCGCGCCTCTTTTCCAATTTGCGCTCGCTTCTGTGCTTGTCCGCGAATTTCTTTCCCCTGGGCACCACGCTCCGCGCCTCAATTGAGCAATTGTACTTTGTCTATCTTTTTCTAAGGCGTTTACTGATTCGACTTGACTACGAGGAGCACTGCCTAGCGCCAATTGAGGAGGAGGGTATCCATAGAGTGCTTCGAAAGGCGAGGCGCGAAGCGTTGCACTTTGGAAGTTCGAGTTATACCACCATTCAGCTAGCGATAGATAATTTGCCCACTTCCGTTGCTTATCAAAAACCATACTTCGCAAATAGTTCTCTAGGCATTGGTTCACTTTCTCCGTCTGGCCATCAATCTAGGGATGGTACGCAGTGCTCATATTAAGACGAACTCCCAATTTCGCCATTAATTCTCGCCAGAAGGTACTCGTGAAGAGAGGATCCCGATCTGACACGATGTTTGCTGGGAAGCCATGGAGCTTGTAAACATTATCCAGAAAGACTTGTGCAACATTGGCCAGGGATGAGAGAGTGCTATGAAGTGTACGTATTTAGTAAGGCGATCC
>JAMQYH010000952.1:0-29983 GCA_027562975.1 Rhynchospora breviuscula
ATTCGTGCTGCAGATGCAGATGGTGGTCAACGAGAGCGACGACCCCCTGGCCGCCCTCGACGCGGGTTTCGCGATCCTCGCGCACGGATGGAGCGAGCCGGAGGCGCCGCGCGCCGACGGTTGAGGTGACGCGTTCCGCCGTAAGGCGTGCGTCGACGCGACAGATCGCGTCGCCCCAGCGGTCACCCGCGGCGCGTCACGCGTGGACGCGGTCGTCGAGCCAGGCGAGGAGGTCGCCGCGGACCTGTTCCTGCGACGCGTCGTTGAAGATCTCGTGCCGGGCGTCGGGGTAGACGAGCGTGGTCACATCCGTGAGTCCCGATCGCTGTCGGTACTCGCGCGCGAGCCGGTGCACGCTCCGCGGACCGCCCACGGTGTCGTCGCGGCCGACCTGCAGGAGCATCGGGATGTCGCGGCCGAGGTCGCGTCGCGGCCGGCCGAACAGGCGCGCCGCCTCGATCGGACCGAACAGGCGCAGCAGCGGCACGTCGACGGTGAGCGGATCAGCGGCGAACTCCTCCCCCACGGAGGGCAGCGTCGCAAGCCACTCCCGCCCGGTCGCGTCGGGGCCTTTCCACGGAGCATTGAGCGGCCCGGAGTTGAGCGCGCCCGGCACCCGCAGAGCCGAGCCGCTGAGCACGACGGCGTCGTAGGACTCCGGATGCTGGTTGAGCAGGATCTGCGCGAGGAACGACCCCCACGAGTGACCCAGCAGCACGAGCGGAAGCCCCGGGCGCTCGGCACGGATCAGCTCGGTGAGCTGGTAGACGGCGGCCACCGCCGCGCGATGGCCGCCCGGTCCGAGCCGGCCGAGACGCCCGGCATCCCCCCACTGCTTCATTCCGGTGCGACCGTGACCGCGGTGATCGTCGGCGTACACGACGTACCCGCGGGCGGTGAGGGCCGCGACGAGGGCCGAGTAGCGACCGGAATGCTCGCCGACCCCGTGCAGCAACTGCACGACAGCCCGAGACTCTCCCTCCGGCTCGAACACGTCGTACACGATCGAGATGCCATACGCGTCGATGTACTCGGGCATGCACGGAGCCTATCGCCCGGGGTCACGCCCGCCCGCCCCCTCCCGCCGCCCCCTCCCGGCGCGCGAGAACCCAATCCACGGGCGAGAGCCGCGGAAGAAGTCGGTGTTCTCGCCCGCGAATTGGGTTCTCGCGGATGAGGGAGTCGGGCCGCACGTTTGCTTAGCGTGACTAATGAGCTATGCTAATTGTTGTATGCGATCAACTAAACCCCTGACAGACACCGGCGACCAGGTGCGCGCCGCGGCATCCGAGCTACGCATGGCGACGTTCCGGCTCGCCCGGCGCCTGCGGGCCGAACGCGCCGTCGACACGATGAGCGACGGTCAGTTCGCGGTGCTCGCGGCGCTGAAGATCCACGGTCTGCACACGCTCGGCGAGCTCGCCGAGCGTGAGCGCGTCACCGCGCCGTCGATGAACCGCACCGTGAACGGCCTCGAAGAGTCCGGCTACCTCGTGCGCACGACCGACGAGGACGACCGACGCAAGGTGAACATCACCCTCACCGCTGCCGGCCGAGACGTCGTCGAAGAGACCGTCCGGCGCCGCGACGCCTGGCTCGAAGAGGCGCTGGGCGAGCTGACGGATGCCGAGCGTGGCATCCTCTCGCGAGCGGCCGTCCTCATGCGGGCGGTGGCTGACCGATGAGCTCCACGCCGTCTCCACGCGCCGCCGGCGCATCGCGCGGTGCCTCCCGGCGCGGGGCCCCATCGATGTTCCGCTCGCTGTCGCTGTTCAACTTCCGCGTGTGGGTGATCGGCTCGCTGGTGTCGAACATCGGCGGATGGATGCAGTCCACCGCCCAGGACTGGGTGGTGCTCACCCAGCTCACCGACCACGACGCGACCGCCATGGGCATCACGATGGCCCTGCAGTTCGGGCCGCCGCTGCTGCTGGTGGGGGTGACGGGGTGGGTCGCCGACCGCTTCGACCGTCGGCGGCTGCTCATGCTCACGCAGTCGACCCTGATGCTCCTGGCCATCGCCGTGGGCGTGCTGCTGCTCACGGGCGTCATGACGCTCCCGCTCATGTGGCTCTTCGCGCTCGGATTCGGCGTCGCCAATGCCTTCGACGCCCCGGCGCGACAGGCGTTCGTGTCCGATGTCGTCTCACGGGACAACGCCTCCAACGCCGTCGCGCTCAACGCCGCGTCGTTCAACATGGCGCGCCTCATCGGACCGGCGATCGGCGGCATCCTCATCGTCCTCATCGGCACGGGATGGATGTTCCTCGCCAACGCGGCCACGTTCCTGGCCATGCTGATCGCCCTGTCGCTCATGCGCGTGGACGAGCTGGTGCCGCGGGTTCGCTCGACCGAGGCGTCGCGGCTCGCCGACGGGTTCCGCTACGTCGCCGGGCGCCCCGACCTGGTGGTCATCTTCGTCATGGTGTTCCTGCTCGGCGCCTTCGGCATGAACTTCCCGATCTTCGCGTCGACCATGGCGCTGGAGTTCGGCCAGAACGCCGACGGCTACGGACTTCTCAGCTCGACCCTGGCCATCGGATCGCTCATCGGGGCGTTGATGTCCGCCCGACGAGACCGGGCACGTATGCGCGTGATCATCTACGCCGCGGGCGGTTTCGGGGTGATCTCGCTGCTGTCGTCGTTCATGCCGCTGTACGCGCTGTACGCGATCACCCTCGTCTTCGTCGGCTTCTGCACCGTGACCATGATGACCACCGCCAACGGGTACGTGCAGACCACGACCGACCCGGGACTGCGCGGCCGCGTCCTCGCCCTCTACATGGCGGTGCTCATGGGGGCGACGCCCGTCGGGGCACCCATCATCGGGTGGGTCGCGACGGAGTTCGGTCCCCGCACGGCGATCCGCGTGGGCTCCGGCGCGGTGCTGCTGGCGTGCGCCATCGGGATCGCGTGGGTGGCAGCATCCGGTCGCCTGCACCGCCACCAGACGCGGCGCTTCGCCCTCACGATCGACGAGACGCGGCCGGTGTCGGTCATCGCGCCCGAGGAGTTCAGCGACGAGGTGGCCGAGACCACGCCCATCCCCCTCCCCGCTCGCGAGTCGCGCCGGGCGAGCTGAGCTCAGCGGGCCTCGCGCAGGCCGAGGCGCTCGAGGTGCGGGTTGGCGAAGCGGCCCGCGGGGTCGAGGCGCTCGAACACGGCGCGGGCGTCGGCGACCCGCGGGTGCACGCGCGCGATCGCGGTGGCATCGAACCCGTGCAGCTTGCCCCAGTGCGGGCGGGCGTGCCACGGCGCGAGCGCGGCCTCCAGCGCGGGAAGAACCGCCCGCACACCGGCCGGGTCGTTCCGCCACGTGAAGTGGATGGCGAGCATGTCGCGCTCGTAGGCGCCGCTCAGCCAGAGGCCGTCGGAGGCGGCCGTGCGCAGCTCGCTCACGATCAGAAGCGGACGGATGCTGCTCGCCAGCCCCCGTACCGCCTGGAGCGCCGCCGCGGCATCCGCGCGCGCGACGAAGTACTCCGACTGGATCTCGTCGCCGTACGACGGCTGGGCATCGAGGCGGAAGTGCGGGAGGCGCAGCATCCAGGGCCCGGCAACGCCGCCCAGCTCGGTGATGTTGTCGCCCGAGCCGAGCGGCTCGGCCGTCGCGTCGAGGCGGGCGTCGAGGATCGCGTCGGGCACGGCGGCATCGTCGGCACCCTCGTCGAGGCGGGTCTTCGTCCACACCGCGTCGACGGTGTCCGGATCCCACCGGGTGAAGAGCGAGACGCTGTACGCGGCGCCGGTGACGGTGTCGAAGGCGGTGAGCGCGGCATCCCATGTCAGGCCCGTGTAGACGTCCTGCCGCATGCGGTACGCGGGCTGGATGTCGAGGGTCACCGCGACGATCACGCCGAACGCCCCGACACCCACCGCCAGGGCATCGAAGTCGGAGTCGCCGCGGTGGGTCTCGTGCACCTCGCCGTCGGCGTCGATCCAGCGGATGCCCCGCACCGCCGTCGTCAACACGCCGTTGCGGTCGCCCGACCCGTGTGTGGCGGTGGCCGTCGCACCGGCGACGCTGATGTGCGGCAGCGAGCCGAGGTTGTGAAGCGCCCAGCCCCGCGTATCGAGCGCCCGAGCGAGCACGCCGTACGGGGTGCCCGCCGCCACGGTGACCGTGCGCGCGTCCTCGTCGAGAGCGACGACGCCGGTGAGTCTTGCGAGATCGAGGAGGGTGCCGTCGGTGTCGGGCAGGTCGGTGAACGAGTGGCGCGTGCCGAGGGCGTGCAGGCGCCCGCGGGTCTCCCGGATCGCGTGCCGGACGTCGTCTTCGGCGGCCGCCGGAAGGATGCGCGGCGCGCCGTACACGTGCGTTCCCGCCCAGTTGCGTGTCATCCGTCCTCCGATCGACGCTCCGGTCGCGCCGGACCCGATCCAGGGTAGTCACCGCGGCTCCCGGGGCAGGTCTCGAGGTCGCATGTCGGACGAGCGAACGTCGGATGCTGCGCCCACCGCCCTGCGCTCGTCCGATGCCCTGCGCGCAAGCTGCGGGCCGCAGGCTAGGCGGGCTCGGTGGTTCTCACGAGACCGCAGTTCACGCAGGACCACACCACCAGGAACCGCTCGTCGTCGAGGATCTCGAACAGGAGCTCGTCACCGCACGTGGGGCAGACCCGGGGATCGGGGCGGGGTGCATCCATCCCCTCAGCCTAGGCACGCGCTCTCACTCGGGCTCCCGCACGGCGGACCGAACTCAGGAGATTGCGCGCGCACGACATACGTCCGGCCCGGAACGACGAGGGACGGATGCCGTCACCCCCACGATCTTCCTGAGTTAGGTACGCGGCGGCGCGAGCACGGCGGCGCGGTGAACAGTTCAGGCGGTGACGGAGTAGGTGACCCGCGATCCGTCGAACACGACGCGGTGCGGGTCGGTGACGTGCATGCCGGTGTGGTCCTCGATCGCCCGTATAGCGGCTTCGCGCAGGGCCGTGTGACGCTCGGCGAAGAGCGCATGCGCCACGGTGCCCGCCCAATCGGTGGGGAGCAGGCGAGCGGGCAGGTCGGGATCGGTGTACGGGAAGCGGCGGTAGTCGTCCGTGAGCCGCACGCGGCGCACGAGCGCATCATCACCGGCGGGGTCGCCGAGCGGCCCGTCATGGTGCTCGACGAATCGGCGGTACTCAGCGCCGAGCGCCTCGAGATCCCAGGCGCGCGCAGCGATCTCGCGGTCCTTGGCGAGATCGCCGGTGGACGTGAGGAAGACATCCCCGTCGCCGGTCGGCTGCTCGTCGAGTGCGCGCTGTGCACTTGCGCGGCGATCGCCGGGCGCGATCCACGTCGCGGGCTGCAGCGAGCCGAACCCCAGCCACGCCAGACTCTTGCGGAACTCATCGCGCGCGACACGGTCGCCCGTGCGAGTGAGCACGAGCGTCCACTGGCCGCCCCACGCCTCGGAATCATGACGGAAGATGCGCTCGCGCCCGGCGTCGAGCAGCTCCCACCCTCGAGGGGCGAGCCGGTAGCTGGTGCGGCGACCGTCGCGGACCGCGTCGAACCATCCCTCCGCACGCAGGCGCGACATCACCATTCGAGTCGTCGCACGCTCGACGCCGAACAGCTCCATCACGTCACTGAGCCCGCCGAGAGGAGCCGCACCGTCGGCGCAGTAGCGGAAATAGTCCCCGTAGAGCGTGAATACGAGGGACCGGGGGCGCATGCTCCCACGGTACCGGGCAGCGTCGATGACGTTGCAGACAGAATATGTGACGAAACTGTGGCGCACAGCACGAATCTGTTGCATACTCGGATCGTCACTTCAGCGAGGAGGCTGAGATCATGCGGATTGCTGTCATCGGCGCGGGGCCGGCAGGGCTCCTTTTCGCCACGCTCGTTGCGCGGGAGCTTCCCTCGGCGACGGTCGACCTCTTCGAACGCAAACGGCGCCGACGAGGCGTTCGGCTTCGGTGTCGTCTTCTCCGACGCCACCCAGCGCGGCGTCGACAGCGCCGACAGCGCGCTGCGCACCACCCTCGATGCGCACGGCGTGCGCTGGGACGCCATCCAGGTGCGCCTGAAAGGCGAGGCGCACGCGTTCGCCGGCAACGGCATGGGCGCGGTGCTCCGCAAAGACCTCCTCGCCGAACTGCAACGAGGGGCGCGCGAGGCGGGGGTGCGGCTCAACTTCCACCATGCCGTCGAGCTGGGCGACCTGGGCGACTACGACATCGTCGTGGCCGCCGACGGCGCCAACTCGCGCACGCGCCAGGCCATCGGCGACGACGCGCTCGGCGTGACCTTCGAGTACGCGACGGCCAAGTTCATCTGGTTCGCCACGGACCATTCCTTCGAGGGACTGACCTTCCTTCACCAGCACGTGGACGGGCTCGGCGACGTCCCCGGAGTCTTCGCCGCCCACGCCTACCCGATCGGCAAGGGCCTGTCGACCTTCATCGTCGAGACCGACGAGGAGACGTGGCGGGCGGCGGGCCTCGACGACTTCGACCCCACCACGCCGCCCGGCCCGAGCGACGAGCACAGCCGCGTGCGCCTCCAGGAGATCTTCGCGCCGCTCATCGACGGCGCGAACCTGATCGGCAACAATTCCCGATGGGCCAACTTCCGCACCATCCGGGCCGAGCGCTGGCACTCCGGCAACGTGGTGTTCCTCGGCGACGCCGTGCACACCGCGCACTTCTCCGTCGGCAGCGGCACCAAGATGGCCGTCGAAGATGCCATCGCCCTCGCCGATGCGATCGCGGCGCACCCCGCCGACCTCGAGGCCGCGTTCACGGCTTACGAGGGGGTGCGCCAGCCGCGGTCGCACGCATCCAGTCCGCCGCCCGTCCCAGCCTGTCGTGGTGGGAGAACTTCGGCGACTACTTCCACGCGTTCGAGCCGTGGCAGTTCGCGTTCCACTTCTTCTCCCGCTCCCTCCCCACCGCCAAGATCGCCCGACGCGACCCCACTGCGGCCGCCGAGCCCCAGCAGGAATGGCAGCGTCGACACGGCGCGCCGACGCTGGACTCGCCCCTCGTGATCGAGGCCGGCGACGGCGGTCGGGTCGAACTGACCCGCCGGGTGGTGGCACGCGACCGCCTCGCCGGCGTGGCCGTCGTCGAGGCCCCCGAGCGCGAGGCCGATCTCGACACGGTCGTCCGCGGAGCGCTCGACCGACCGCATCCGCCGCGCACGCTGCTCGTCACCGGTGGGACCCCGCTCACCCGGCAGCTGGCGGCGGAGTCGATCCGCCTGCGCCACCACGCCGCGGCGGTCATCCATGAGCCGGACTGCGACGACGACCGAGCGCTCACGCTCGTGCTGTCGGGTCGTGCGGACGCGGTGGCGCGATGAGGTCGGCGGAGGGGACGACCCCCTGGCCCGCGGAGCTTGCGGCGCTCTACCGCGAGAAGGGGCTGTGGGAGGGGCGGACCCTGATGGAACTCATCGAGGAGCGCGCCATCGCACGCCCGAATCACCCGGCGGTGGCCTGCGACGCGGTCACCTTGACGTACGCCCAGCTCGTCGACCGGGCGCACGCGTGCGGGGATCGGATGCTGCGCGCCGGCCTCCGCGCGGACGACCGCATCGTGGTGCAGCTGCCCAACGGATGGCAGTTCGTCGTACTGCTGCTGGCGTGCCTGCGCACCGGCATCCTTCCGGTCATGGCGCTCCCCGGCCCACCGGGAGCACGAGCTGCGGTACCTGATCGACCAGTCGGAGGCGCGAGCGCTGGCCGCGCCTCTTCGGCTGCGCGACTTCGATCACTCGGCCCTGGCGACGAAGCTGCGCGAGACGACCGACACGCTCCAGGTCGTTCTGCTCCAGGGCGACCCGGCCACTCTGCCGGACGGATCGCTCTCACTCGACCGACTGTGTGGGCCGCGCGAGAAGGGTGAGCGGCCGGTCGACGTCGCACGCCCAGACCCCTCCGCGATAGCGGTGTTCCTCCTCTCCGGCGGCACCACCGGGATGCCGAAGCTCATCGCCCGCACGCACGACGACTACCTCTGCAACGTGCGCGAGACGGCGCGCCACACCGCGCTCGGCGACGACACCGTCTACCTGGGCACCCTGCCGCTGGGCCACAACTTTCCGTTGGCATGCCCGGGGATCCTGGGCACCCTCATCGCAGGCGGCACGATCGTGCCGTTGACCTCTCCGCACCCCGAGCGCGCTTTCGCCGCGATCGAGCGTTTCGGCGTGACGCACACCGCCGCCGTGCCGGCCGTGGTTGCGGCGTGGCTGGATCACGCTGCGTCCGCAGGGGTCGGCCAGCTGTCGTCGCTGCGGGTGCTCCAGGTGGGCGGCGCGCGTCTGGCCGACGAGCTCGCTGCCCGAGCGGTGGCGCTCCTGCCCGGCCGACTCCAGCAGGTGTTCGGCATGGCGGAGGGACTCATCAACGTCACGCGGCTCGACGACCCCGTCGAGGTCGTGGTCGGCACGCAGGGCCGGCCCGTGTGCGAGGCCGACGAAGTGCGGATCGTCGACGAGGAGAGCGGACGCCTCGTCGCCCCCGGAGAACCCGGCGTGCTGCTCACGCGCGGTCCGTACACGCCACGCGGCTACTACCGAGCACCCGAGGCCAACGAGCGGTCGTTCACCCCCGACGGCTGGTACATCAGCGGCGACATCGTGGTGCGGACCCCCGAGGGCAACCTCGTGGTCGCCGGCCGCAGCAAGGACATGATCAATCGCGGCGGCGAGAACATCTCCGCCGAGGAGATCGAGAACCTCGCCTACCGACTACCGGCCGTGCGCCTGGCCGCCGCGGTGGCGATGCCTGACCCGCAGCTCGGTGAGCGGGTGTGCCTGTTCGCGGTGCTGCATGACGAGCATGCGCTCGAGCTCGACCACGTGCGCACGGCCTTCCAGGAGTGGGGCGTGGCCGCATTCAAGCACCCCGACCGGCTGGAGACCGTCACCGAACTGCCGCTGACGAAGGTCGGCAAGATCGACAAGAAGGCGCTGCGCGAACAGCTGCTCACCTCGCTGCCTGCGAGCTGACGTCGGCGACCCTGGCACACCGAACGACGGGATTTCTCATGTATGTGGATGCTTCGGCCCTCTCCCCCGCCGAGACCTATCGACTGCTCGTGGGGTCGGTGGTACCCCGCCCCATCGCGTGGGTGACCAGCGGGCTCGAGGTGGTGAACCTCGCGCCGTTCAGCTCGTTCGCGTGGGTCAGCCAGCATCCCGCGATGCTCGGGTTCACCGTCAACCGCCGCGCCGATCGACGGAAGGACACCGTCGTCAACATCGAGGAGGTCGGCGAGTACGTCGTCAATATCGCCGGCGAAGACATGCTGCCCGCCCTCCACGCCAGCTCGGAGTTCCTCGAGCCCTCCGAGAGCGAGGTGGAACGCGTGGGCGTGGCCCTGGCTCCGTCGCGCGTCGTGCGGGTGCCGCGTCTGCGCGACGTGCCCGTCGCGATGGAGTGCCGTTTCCACAGCACCACGGCGTTCAGTCCCACCGGAGGCGAGTTCGTCGTCGGCACCGTCGTCGCCTGGCACATCGCCGACGACGTGCTCACCGACGGACGTATCGACACCGACAAGGTGCGCCCGCTCGGACGCCTCGCCGGCCCGCGCTACACGACACTGGGCGAGATCACCGAGCTGCCGCCGGTCCCCGGGGGCTGACCCTTCCGCGATCCGCCGAGCGGCAGCGCATCAGAACCAGCGCGGGATCGCGGGCAGCTCCGGCGCGTCGAGCGGAGTGAGCCGCCGCGCGCCGCGACCGGCGAGCCAGCGGGCGAGGTCGGCGGCGGTGCCGGCGACCACGGGGCCGCCCTCGCCGAAGCTCGACTCGGCCTCACGGTCGGTCGGCCGCACGACGAGCGCGACGTCCTCGCCGCGACGCGCCCACACGCGGAAGACGTCGGCGATGATGCCGTCGATCATCTCGACGGGGAAGTCCAGGAACGAGCCTCCGCCTGCGAGGTCGACCGCGTGCACCCACACCTCTTTCGCGCGCATCCACGCGGTCTCACGGGCGGGCACCGTACGGCCCTGAGCCGTGACGACGAGGGCATCCCACCCGGCATCCTCCAGGTCGCGCCATTCGACGTTCAGGTGGACGGCCGCGTGCTCGACGAGGTGGCGGAGCGCGCGGGCGGGCAGGGTCGAGCCGAACACGATCTCGTCCCAGCGCTGGGAGTCCGAGGCGTACATCGGCGTCTCGACCCCCGTGCGCGCCCACTCCACCAGGCGCGCCACCGCGCGGGCGTTGTAGCCGACATGAGCGATCAGGTGCCGGCGTGTCCAGCCGGGCAGCAGGCTCGGGGCGTCGAGCTCGTCGTCGCGCAACTCCATGAGCCGGCGCGCGAAGTACGCCGTTCCGCGGCGGGCGAGAGCCAGCTCCGTGTGAGGCGCGCCGTCGGCGTCGTACCGCGCCCCCCGCGCCCTGCCGCTCGCGCAAAGCGCGCTCCTCCGGGCTCAGCTCCCGGAGGCGGGTCATCCCCGCTCCTCCGCCGCGAAGTCGTTGGTGAGCGACCCGATCCCGTCGATGGTGATGGTCACCGAGTTGCCGGGCACGAGGTACCGCTGCGGCGTACGCGCATGGCCGACTCCGCCGGGGGTGCCGGTGAGGATGACGTCGCCCGGGCGGAGGGTCGTGACGGTCGAGATGTACTGCACGAGGTACACCGGGTCGTGCACGAGGTCGTGGATGTCGCCCCGCTGAACGACCTCGCCGTCGAGCTCGGTGGTCAGCTGCGCGTCGGCGGGGATCTCGTCGGGGGTCGCCAGTACGGGGCCGAGGGGTGTGGAACGGTCCCAGAACTTGCCCTGCAGCCATTCGCGGGTGCGGAACTGCCAGTCGCGCATCGAGACGTCGTTGGCGATCGTGTACCCCGCGATCGCGGCGCGCGCCGCGGTCTCGTCGGCGCGGCGAACGGTCTGGCCGATGACGACGGCCAGCTCGCCCTCCCAGTCGATCTCGTCGCTCTCCGGCGGCAGCGGGAGGGTCTCGCCTGCGGCTGCGAGCGTGTCGGCGAATTTGGCGAACAGCACCGGGTACTCGGGCAGGTCGCGTTTCATCTCGAGGATGTGGGCGCGATAGTTCAGGCCCACGCAGACGATCTTGCTCGGTGCGAGCACGAGCGGCCCGTACGCGAGCGAGTCGGTCGCGACCTCGGAACCGGATGCCGCGGCCACCGCGTCGAGCGCGCCGGCGGCCAGGACCGCACCGACATCCGTGAAGTCGCTCAGCACGACGGCACGGTCGCCTTCGACCCGGGCGACGGCGGTGCCGCCTTCGGTGACGACGGTGGCCAGCTTCATCGGTCTTCCTCCTCGACGAGGGTGCGGTGCAGGCCCAGTGCTTCGAACACGGGCGCATCGCTGAAATGGAACAGGTCGAGCGGGCCGTCGGCCCGCACCTGAAATCGGCACCAGCTCGGCACGACGAAGATGTCGCCGTGCTCGACAGAGTGCTCCTGGTCGTCGAGCCACACCGTGCCGGTGCCCTCGAAGACCTGGTAGACGTTCGAGCCGACCTCGCGCCGCGGGGCCGTGGAGACCCCGCCACGCAGACGGTGGAACTGGGCACGGATCGTGGTCATCACGTCGCCGCCGGTCGTGGGGTTCACGAAGCGCACGGCGGCATGACCCGGCTCGATGGTCGCCGGCATCCCCTCGTCCTCGAGGAGCAGCTGATCGGTGAGCGCGGCGTCGGTGTGCTCCCACCGGTATGCGCCGATCGGGCTCGAGACGGTGTTCTGCAGTCCCGACAGGGGCCGCAGCCCCGGATGCGCCCACAGTCGCTCCGATCGTGAGAAGCGGGGCGTGGCGTAGTCGGTCACGCGCTCGGCGCCGAACTCGAAGAAGCCGGAGTCCATCTGGTAGGCGAACGGGATGTCGAGCCCGTCGATCCAGGTCATGGACTCGTCGGTCTCGTTGTGGTGGCCGTGGAAGTGCCAGCCGGGCGTGAGCAGGAAGTCTCCGCGGCTCATCCGCACCGGGTCGCCGTTGACGACCGTCCAGACGCCCTCGCCGGAGGTGACGAAACGGAACGCGTTCTGGGAGTGGCGGTGCTCGGGCGCGGTCTCGCGCGGGCCGAGCTGCTGGATCGCCGCCCAGAGAGTGGGCGAGATGTACGCCCGGCCACCCATCCCCGGATTCGCCAGGCCGATGGCGCGACGTTCGCCGCCGCGCCCGACCGGCACGAGGTCGCCGGCACGCTCGGCGAGTGGGCGCAGCGCCTTCCAGCGCCACAGCCACGGCACCGCCTTGGGCTGCGGGACCATCGGCATGAGGTCGTCGAGCTGGGTCCAC
Source organism: Rhynchospora breviuscula (assembly GCA_027562975.1). Taxonomy (NCBI): domain Eukaryota; kingdom Viridiplantae; phylum Streptophyta; class Magnoliopsida; order Poales; family Cyperaceae; genus Rhynchospora; species Rhynchospora breviuscula. The sequence goes on from JAMQYH010000952.1 coordinate 12,222, forward strand.
AGCGGGATCAGATGCTCCTGGTCGAACCCTTGGTACAGCTCGCGCAGTTCCTCGGAGTCTTGCGGCAGCATCGCGTTCTCGACACCCGCGTGATCGGTGATCGGCGTGTCCGTCATGATCGCCTCCTTCGGCCTCGACGGTTTCTCCACCGTGCGCCACGCTTTCCGTTGAACGCAAGATGCCGGAATTTCTATTGCGTCCTGCGCAAAATCGAGTCATGACGTCACGAACCGATCCGTGAGCCACGCCATGCACATCCTGCAGGCGCTCATCGAACGTGGGGAGGTGACGGTGACCGAGATGGCGGGCGAGCTCTCCGTCGCCCCGTCCACCGCCCACCGCATCCTCGTCACGATGACCGAGCACGGCGCCGCCTCGCGCACCCCTAGCCGCCGCTACGGCCCCGGGCCTCTGCTGGCTCGGCCCACGAGGTCGCCGAACGCGCTGGCCGCGACGGGCCGCGCGGTTCAAACCCGTCGTCCGGGCCACCTACGAACTCGCCCATGAGACGGTGCACCTCGTGGCGCTGGTGGGCAACGACATCCAGTTCATCGACGGCGTGGAGGGGCGACAGGCGCTGCGCATCGGCCTGCGCATCGGCGCGCGCATTCCCGCGTACTGCACCTCGGGCGGGAAGGCGATCCTCGCGGCCATGTCCGTCGAGCAGGTCGTGCGCCTGCACCCGAACGGCCTCCCGCCGTGGCCCGGGCAGCGCGCGCACTCCATGGACGAGCTGTTCGCCGAGCTCGATCAGGTGCGGCGCAGCGGGGTCGCGGTGAACGTCGGAGAAAGCGAGCCCGGGGTGGTCGCGATCGGCGTCGCCCTGCCGTCGAGCCCGCTGCCGACCGCTCTGGCGATCGCGCTTCCCGCGGATCGGTTCGAGCGCACCGGCCTGGCCGAGCTCGAGCGAGCCCTTCACGAAGGCATCCGGCGCCTTCCGCCGGAGGATGCCGAGAGCGCGTCAGAAATGTGAAACAGAACTCTTGCGCGCAACGTGATTGTGTTACACGATGTGTGCAACCCGTCACTGCAAGGAGGCAGAGATGTCAGAGATCGAGAACCTCACCGTCACCGCGAGCGACGGCGTACCGCTCGGCTACTTCCGCCGAGGACAAGGCCCCGCGCTCGTCATCACGCATGGCAGCATCGCCACGAAGGAGCAATGGCTGCCCGCCTCGGAGTTCCTCGCCGAGAGCTTCACCGTCTACGCGTACGACCGTCGCGGTCGCGGCACGACGGGAGACACCGCCGACTACACGATCGACACCGAGGTTGCCGACATCGGCACGATGCTCAAAGTGGCCGGTCCCGGAGCCCACCTCCTCGGGCACTCGTTCGGCGCGCTCTGCACGCTGGCATATTCGCGGCGACACGGCCTCGGTGGCGGAACGCACATCGCCTATGAGCCACCCCTCGCCGTCCAGGGGGCGGTGGCCGGCGAGCGTCTGCCCGGCTATGTCGAGCTGATCCAGAACGGCGATCTCGACAGCGCACTCGAGTACGCGCTCATCAACTTCGTGCGCGTGCCGGCCGAGGCGATCCCCTTCATCCGCGAGACACCCATCTGGGGCAGCGCCGTGCCACTCACACCCCGACGTGGGTGCGCGAGCTGCGTGAGATCGACGGTCTCGGCAGCGACCTCTCCGGGTACGCCGAGATCAACGACCCCACACACCTCATCGCCGGAACGGCAACCACCTCGTTCCTCGCCCAGTCCGTCCACGACCTCGTCCAGATCATCCCGGGCGCCACCTCGACCGACATCGAAGGCGCCGACCACTTCGCGCACCTGTCCGACCCCGCCGGGTTCGCGCGCGTGGTCACCGATGCCGTCGCCGCGCACGCGGCTGTCTGAGCGCGGCCGCGACCTCGCACCCCGGGCGGGTCTGCCGAACTTCGGACAGATCCGCCCCACGTCGTTCGCGCACAACGCAGGAGATCTGCGGCGCGCAGCATCCGATCGCCGCCAGAAGACGCGGGACGGATGCTGCCACCCCCGCGATCTTCCTGCGTTGTGCCCCGTTGCGACTCGACCGGGCCGACGCACCTTGCCGGCGACTCAGCCTCCGGTCGAGGCGCGCACCACCAGTTCGGGCACGAAACGCACCGACGCAGGGCCGTCCGAGCCCTCGCGCAGGAGGAGATCGACGGCGGTGGAGCCGATGAGCGCTGCGGGCTGACGCACGGAGCTGAGGGGCACCATGGCCGCCGCGGCGAAGTCGATGTCGTCATAGCCGATGAGCGCCATGTCGTCCGGAACGCGGATGCCGCCCCGCGCCGTGAGCGCTTGCAGCACCCCGATCGCCAGCAGATCGTTGGCGGCGAACACCGCGTCGGGGCGGTCGGCGACCGGGCGCTCCAGCAGCCGCTCGCCGGCGGCGCGACCCGCGAGCACGGTCTGACCGGCCGCCTCGACCACGTCGAGCACGGCGCCCGGCACGTCCGCCACGGCGCGCCGCGCCCCCTCGAGGCGATCGGCGACCTGCCGGATCGACAGCTCGCCGCCGATGAAGGCCAGGCGCCGTCGCCCCAGACCGAGCAGGTGCGCGGCGGCGACCCGGCCGCCTTCGACGTCGTCGACCGCGACCGACAGGATGCCGTCGGTCTGGCCGGCGTAGTCCACGAGCACCACCCGGGTACCGGCCTCCCTGAGGCGCCGCACGGCGGAGAGGTCTGTGGAGGCGGGCGTCACGAGGACGCCGTTGACCCGTTGCTCTCCGAACAGGTCGAGGTACGACGCCTCGCGGGCGACATCGTCGTCGCTGCTGCCGATGAGCACCATGAGCCCGTCGCGCGCGGCACGCGCCTCGGCGCCGCGCATCACGTCGGCGAAGAAGGGGTTGCCCGCGTCGAGCACGACCAGGCCGATGCTGCGGCTGCGTCCCGCGCGCAGCTGCCGGGCGGCATCGTTGCGCACGAAGCCAAGGCGGTCGATCGCGCCCTGGACGCGTGCCACCGTGTCGGGCGCGACCTTGTCGGGACGGTTCAGCACGTTCGACACGGTGCCCACGGAGACGGCCGCCGCTTCGGCGACGTCTCGTATGCTCGCGGCCACGGCGCCTCCCCCGCGCGGAGGGATGCGAATCGGTTGCGATCAGCCCTACTCCGCGGCTTCTGCTTGACACCATACCCGTTCGCCATCTAGCTTCTTTCGTGCAGGGATTGAAACGATTCATTCCCTCAATGGAGAGGGTGACATTCGATGACCGACAGCCCCGTGCTCGAATTGAAGGACGTGCAGAAGTCCTTCGGTTCCGTCGTCGCGCTGCGCTCCGGCACCATCAGCGTCGACGCGGGATCCATTCACGCCCTCGTCGGTGAGAACGGCGCCGGGAAGTCGACGCTGGTGAAGATCGTCGCCGGTCTGTATCAGCGCGATGCCGGAGTCTTCCGCCTGAACGGCGCCGACGTCGATTTCACCTCCACCGCCCAGTCGAAGGCCTCGGGCGTCGCGGTGATCTACCAGGAGCCCACGCTCTTTCCCGACCTCTCCGTCACTGAGAACATCTTCATGGGCCGTCAGCCCACCGGACGGCTCGGACGCATCGACCGTTCCGCCATGCGCCACGAGGTCGAACGCCTCTTCACCCGCCTCGGGGTGACGATCGACCCGGATCGCCCGGCCGAGGGTCTCTCCATCGCCGATCAGCAGGTCATCGAGATCGCCAAGGCCGTCTCTCTCGACGCCTCGTTGCTGATCATGGACGAGCCCACCGCCGCCCTCTCGGGCATCGAGGTCGAACGCCTCTTCACGATCGCGCGAAGCCTGCGCGACGAGGGTCGGGCGCTCATCTTCATCTCGCACCGCTTCGACGAGGTGTTCGCCCTCTGCGACACCGTCACCGTGATGCGCGACGGCGCCTACATCGCCACCAGCGCGATCGCCGACACCACCGTCGACGCGATCGTGCGCCAGATGGTCGGCCGCGAGATCACGGAGCTCTTCCCCAAGCAGCCTGCGACCATCGGCGCGCCGCTGCTCGAGGTCGAGCACCTCACGAGTCCGGGCGTCTTCCACGACATCTCCTTCACCGTCCACGCGGGCGAGATCGTCGGGCTCGCCGGCCTGGTCGGCGCAGGGCGCAGCGAGGTCGCGCGCGCCGTCTTCGGTGTCGACCCCTACGCCGAGGGAACGGTGCGGGTGGGCGGCGCGGCGATCGCCGCGGGGCGCCCGACCGCAGCCATGCGCGCGGGTCTGGCCCTCGTCCCCGAGGACCGACGCAAGCAGGGGCTCGTGATCGAGGCCGGAGTCGGGAGAACATCACCCTCCGCGATCCGTCGCCGTCTGGCGCGGTTCGGACTGATCTCCCGCGGCGTGGAGAACCGCGCCGCGCGGGAGTGGGCATCCCGCCTCGAGGTCAAGACCCACGCCCTCGACACCGTCGCCGCGACTCTGTCGGGCGGCAACCAGCAGAAGGTCGTGCTGGCGAAGTGGCTGGCCACCGAGCCTTCCGTCCTCATCATCGACGAGCCCACGCGCGGCATCGACGTCGGCACGAAGTCCGAGGTCCACCGCCTCCTGTCCGAGCTCGCCGGGCGGGGCATGGGCATCCTCATGATCTCGTCCGAGCTGCCCGAGGTGCTCGGAATGGCCGACCGCGTGCTCGTCATGCGCGAAGGCCGCCTGACCGCCGACATCCCGCGCGCCGACGCCACGTCCGAGAACGTCATGCACGCCGCCACCCACGCCCCGGAGCAGACCCGATGACCATCACCACCCGGATACCCGTCTCTGCGGTGTCCAAGACCGTCGGGCGTCTCGGACGCGCGCGCGAGTTCGGCATCCTCCTCGCGATCGTCCTCGTCGTCGCGGCCGGCACCATCAAGAACCCGGCGTTCCTGTTCAGCCCCGACGGCTGGCGCGACCTCCTGCTGACCCCTTCGATCCTGCTGCTCGTCGCCGTCGGGCAGGCCATCGTCATCATCACGCGCAACGTCGACCTCTCCGTCGGCTCCGTCATCGGCCTGACCGCGTACCTCACCGGCCGCCTCTTCAGCGACGTCGCCGGCATCCCCATCGCCGTGGTGGTGGTCATCGCGGTCGCCGCCGGCGCGTTCCTCGGCCTCATCAACGGAGCGCTCGTCGCCTTCGGCAAGGTCCCGGCCATGGTCATCACGCTGGGGACGCTCTACGCGTACCGCGGCATCGACGTCGTGTGGGCCGGCAGCAATCGCGTGAACGCCTCCGACCTTCCGCCGGAATTCCTGGCGCTGGGCACCGGCCAGATCCTCACCATCCCGATCCTCACCATCGTCGCGGTGATCGTGCTCGCCGTGGCCGCCTGGTACCTGCGCAACACGCGCGGCGGCAGGGAGTTCTACGCCATCGGCTCCGACCCCGCCGCGGCGCACCTCTACGGTCTGCGGGTGACGCGCCGCATCCTCACCGCGTTCATCCTCTCCGGCGCGCTGGCCGGGCTCGCCGGCGCGTTCTACGCGGCCCGCTACGGCACGGTGGACTCCAGGCTGGATCGGGCTGGGAGCTGCAGGCCGTCGGCGCCGCGGTCGTGGGGCGGTGTCGCCATCGTGGGCGGCGTCGGCACGGTGTGGGGCGCCGCCCTCGGAGCGGTGCTCCTGCTCACCATCAACCGCGCGCTGCCGGTGCTCGGCATTCCCGACTTCTGGCAGCAGGCCGTCGTGGGCGCGCTCATCATCGGCGCGATCGTGCTCGACCGCGTCCTCGCGCTCCGACAGAGACGTCGCCTCATCGAATCGAGGGATCAGGCATGACCAGCTCCACCACCGCGCCCGTCGCTCGGGTGACGAAGAACTACGACCGTCCGCTCTGGCGTCGCGTCCTGGTGTCCCGCGAGTCCGGCATCGTCCTGCTGCTGCTGGTGGTGGCGCTCGTCTCGGCGTCCAGCGTGCGCGGCTTCGCCCAGCCCATCACCCTCACCTTCCTCCTGCTCGACGTCGCTCCGATCCTGCTGATCGCCCTGCCGATGACGCTCATCATGATCACCGGCGAGATCGACCTCTCCGTCGGCAGCATGGTCGGCCTGTCGAGTGTCACCACGGGCGTGCTCGTGCAGGCCGGGGTGCCGTTCTCCGCCGCAGCACTGGTGGCCTTGATCGTCGGTGTGATCGGCGGCGCGGTGAACGGGTTCCTCGTCACGGTCGTGGGTCTGCCCTCGTTGGCGGTCACCATCGGCACGCTCGCGCTGTTCCGCGGGCTCGCGGTGGGCTGCTCGGCACGACCGCGGTGACCACGTTCCCCGAGGAGTGGACGGCGATCGCCCGGGCGAAGATCTCCGGCACGACCATCCCGTACGTGATCGTGCCGTTCGTGATCCTGCTCGTCATCTTCGCGATCCTGCTGCACTTCACCCCGTTCGGTCGGGGCATCTACGCCATCGGCCTGTCCAAGGACGCGGCACGCTTCTCGGGTGTGCACGTGGAGCGGACGAAGTTCATCCTCTTCGTGCTCGCGGGCGTCGTCTCCGCCTTCGCCGGGATCTTCTACACCCTGCGGTTCGGCAGCGCCCGCGGCGACAACGCCACCGGCCTGGAGCTCCAGGTGATCGCCGCGGTCGTGCTCGGTGGCGTCTCGGTGTTCGGCGGACGAGGCCAGCTGTACGGGGTGATCGCCGCGGTGCTCCTCATCGGCACCATCTCCAGTGCGCTGCGCCTGCTGAACGTCACCTCCGACGTCATCAACATCATCACCGGCACGCTTCTGGTGCTGTCGGTGATCGGTGCGAGCGTCCTCGCCTTCTTCTCGTCACGGCGACGCCGACCGGCGTCGCCACCCCGCGTGCCGGCCCCGACAGCAGCATGACCGGCCCGCACGATCAGCCGACGGCATCCGCCCCGGCTCCTCAGAAAGGAAACGAACAATGACGTTTGCACGCAAGCGCGTCCTCGCTGTCGCGGCTGTCGCCGTGACCGCTGCGCTCGCCCTCACGGGCTGCGCCGACACGGGCAAGAGCACCCCGGCGGGAGGGTCGACCGACAGCAGCGGCAACCTCTCGGTGACGTTCATCCCGAAGAACCTGGGCAACCCCTACTTCGACACCTCCGACAAGGGCGGCAAGGCGGCCGTCGCCGAGTTCGGCGGCACCTTCAACGAGGTCGGCCCCGCGCAGGCCTCGCCCGACGGCCAGGTCAGCTACATCAACACCGCCACCCAGCAGGGCGTCGGCGCCCTCGTGGTGTCGGCGAACGACCCGAAGGCGATCTGCGATGCGCTCGACCAGGCCCGCTCGGCCGGGGTGAAGGTCGTCACCTTCGACTCCGACACCGAGACGAGCTGCCGCGACATCTTCGTGAACCAGGCGACCTCCGACGGCATCGCCAAGGCGCAGGTCGACCTCATCTCGAAGCAGATCGGCGACTCCGGCGAGGTGGCGATCCTCTCGGCCTCGGCCAACGCCACCAACCAGAACGCGTGGATCGAGAAGATGAAGGCGCTGCTGGCCAGCGACCACCCCAACATCCAGCTCGTCGACGTGGTCTACGGCAACGACGACGACCAGACGTCGTTCGACAAGACCGCCGCCCTCCTGCAGGCTCACCCGAACCTCAAGGGCATCATCTCGCCGACCACCGTCGGCATCGCCGCCGCCGGTCGCTACCTCTCCACCTCGGCGTACAAGGGCAAGGTCGCGCTCACCGGTCTCGGTACGCCGAACCAGCTCCGCGCGTACGTCAAGGACGGCACCATCACCGCGTTCGCGCTGTGGAACCCGGAAGACCTCGGCTACCTCGCCGCCTACGCGGCCGACGCGCTCATCACGGGTGAGATCACCGGCAAGAGCGGCGACACCTTCACCGCCGGCAAGCTCGGCTCGTTCACCGTGGGCGAGAACGGCACCGTGCTCCTGGGCGACCCGTTCGTCTTCGACTCCAGCAACATCGACCAGTTCAACTTCTGACTCGTCGCCGGCCGGCCGCCTCGTGCGGCCGGCCGGACCCCCGAAAGGACTCCCGATGGCACGCGTGAGCTTCCAGCTGCGGATCGACCCCGCGCGGCTCGACGAGTATCTCGCGCGTCACACTCCGGTCTGGCCCGAGATGCTCGCGGAGATCGCAGCGTCGGGCCGACGCAACTATTCGCTCTTCCTTGCCGACGGCGGCGTGCTGTTCGGCTATTACGAGGTCGACGACGACGACGCCGCGCAGGCGTACCTCGCCGCTTCGCCGATCGCCTCCCGCTGGGAAGCGGAGATGGCCCCCTTCTTCCTCGGTCTGGGCGGACGCCCCGACCAGACCGCGACACCCCTCGCCGAGATCTTCCACCTCGAGGACCAGCTCAGCCCCGAGCGGCTCCTCCCCCGCCCCTCAGACCGCAGAAAGCCGCGCACAGTGACTCTCCTGTCCTCCGACATCCTCTCCGCGCTGGAGAAGCAGGCCATTGAACTGCCCTCGTGGGCCTTCGGCAACTCCGGAACACGGTTCAAGGTGTTCGCCACCCCCGGCACGCCGCGCGATCCGTTCGAGAAGATCGCCGACGCCGCCGAGGTGAACCGCCTGACCGGTCTCGCACCGAGCGTGGCGCTTCACATCCCGTGGGACCGCGTGGACGACTTCGCCGCGCTCCGCCGCCACGCGAACGACCTCGGAGTCGACCTCGGCACGATCAACTCCAACACCTTCCAGGACGACGACTACAAGTTCGGCGCCCTCACCCACGAAGACGAGCGCATCCGCCGCAAGGCGATCGACCACCACCTGGAGTGCATCGACATCATGGATGCCACCGGCTCGCGCGATCTGAAGATCTGGCTCGCCGAGGGGTCGAACTATCCCGGCCAGAGCGACATGCGCGCCCGTCAGGACCGCCTGCACGACTCGCTGCAGCAGATCTACGCCCGTCTCGGCCAGGAGCAGCGTCTGGTGCTGGAGTACAAGTTCTTCGAGCCGTCGTTCTACCACACCGACGTTCCGGACTGGGGCACCTCCTACGTGCAGGTCGCCGCTCTCGGCGAGCGCGCCATGGTCTGCCTCGACACCGGCCACCACGCGCCCGGCACGAACATCGAGTTCATCGTGATGCAGCTCCTACGTCTCGGAAAGCTCGGATCGTTCGACTTCAACTCCCGTTTCTACGCGGACGACGACCTCATCGTGGGTGCGGCCGACCCGTTCCAGCTGTTCCGCATCCTCGTCGAGGTGATCCGCGGCGGCGGGTACGGCAACCCCGACGTGGCGTTCATGCTCGATCAGTGCCACAACATCGAGAAGAAGATCCCCGGGCAGATCCGCTCGGTCCTCAACGTGCAGGAGATGACGGCGCGCGCACTGCTGCTCGACGCGGATGCGCTGGCGGCGGCGCGGTCGGCGAACGACGTCCTCGCGGCGAACGCGGTGTTCATGGACGCCTTCTCCACCGATGTGCGCCCCGCCCTTGCGGCCTGGCGCGAGTCGCGCGGACTCCCGGCGGACCCGATGGCGGCCTACGCCTCGTCGGGATACCAGGAGAAGATCGAAGCAGAGCGCGTCGGCGGCGTGCAGGCCGGATGGGGAGCATAAGAACATGAGCAACGACACGGCCGCGGCCCTGATCGCCCGGAGCAACCGCCTGGGCTCCGACCCGAAGAACACCAACTACGCCGGCGGCAACACGTCGGCCAAGGGCACCGACATCGACCCGGTCACCGGCGAGCCGGTGGAGCTGCTGTGGGTGAAAGGGTCGGGCGGAGATCTCGGCACGCTCACCGAGCAGGGGCTCGCGGTGCTGCGACTGGACCGGTTCCGCTCCCTCGTGAACGTCTACCCGGGCGTCGACCGCGAAGACGAGATGGTCGCCGCGTTCGACTACTGCCTGCACGGCAAGGGCGGCGCCGCCCCCTCGATCGACACGGCCATGCACGGCCTGGTCGACGCGGCGCACGTCGACCACCTCCACCCCGACTCCGGCATCGCCATCGCGACGGCCGTCGACGGCGAGCGCCTCACGCGCGAGATCTTCGGCGATCGGGTCGTGTGGGTGCCGTGGCGACGCCCCGGCTTCCAGCTGGGACTCGACATCGCCGAGATCAAGCGGGCGAACCCGCAGGCGGTCGGCACGATCCTCGGCGGTCACGGCATCACGGCGTGGGGCGACAGCTCCGACGAGGCCGAGGCGAACTCGCTGTGGATCATCCGCACGGCGGAGGCGTACATCGCCGAGCACGGCGCGCCCGAGCCCTTCGGCGGCGTGCGCGCGGGCTTCGAGCCCCTCCCTGAGGCTGAGCGGCACGCGAAGGCGGCGGCTCTGGCTCCCACGATCCGCGGCCTCGCCTCCACCGACAAGCCGATGGTGGGGCACTTCACCGACTCCCCCGCGGTGCTGGACTTCCTCGCGTCGGAGAAGGCTCCGGCCCTGGCCGCGCTCGGCACGAGCTGCCCCGACCACTTCCTGCGCACGAAGGTGAAGCCGCTCATCCTCGACCTCCCAGCCGATGCGAGCGTCGAGGCATCCATCGCCCGCCTCAAGGAGCTGCACACCGCGTACCGCGCCGACTACCAGGCCTACTACGACGCGCACGCGGATGCTGACTCGCCCGCGATCCGCGGAGCGGACCCGCTCATCGCGCTGGTCCCGGGCGTGGGCATGTTCTCGTACGGGGCGAACAAGCAGACCGCCCGCGTGGCCGGGGAGTTCTACGTCAACGCCATCAATGTGATGCGCGGTGCGGAGGCGCTGTCGACCTACGCCCCGATCTCCGACGCCGAGAAGTTCCGCATCGAGTACTGGGCCCTCGAAGAGGCCAAGCTGCAGCGCATGCCGAAGCCGAAGACCCATCAGGGGCGGATCGCCTTCGTCACGGGGGCGGCATCGGGCATCGGCAAGGCGATCGCCACGCGCCTGGCCGCGGAGGGCGCGTGCGTCGTCGTCGCCGACCTCGATCTCGAGAAGGCGCAGGCCGCGGCCGCGGAGCTCGGGAACACCGATGTCGCGATCGGCGTCGCCGCGAACGTCGCCGACGCGGCGGGCGTGCAGGCGGCCATCGATGCCACCCTGCTCGCCTTCGGGGGCATCGACCTGGTGGTCAACAATGCCGGGCTGTCGTTATCGAAGCCGCTGCTGGAGACCAGTGAGAAGGACTGGGATCTCCAGCACGACGTGATGGCGAAGGGTTCGTTCCTGGTGTCGAAGGCGGCGGCGAAGGCGCTCATCGAGCAGGGGCTCGGCGGCGACGTCGTGTACATCTCGTCGAAGAACTCCGTCTTCGCGGGCCCGAACAACATCGCGTACTCGGCCACCAAGGCCGACCAGGCTCATCAGGTGCGTCTGCTGGCGGTCGAGCTCGGTGAGCACGGGGTTCGCGTCAACGGCATCAACCCCGACGGGGTCGTCCGCGGCTCGGGCATCTTCGCGTCGGGCTGGGGCGCCAACCGCGCCGCGACCTACGGCGTGAAGGAAGAGGATCTCGGGCAGTTCTACGCGAACCGCACGATCCTCAAGCGCGAGGTCGTGCCCGAGAACGTCGCCGACGCGGTGTACGTGCTGACGGGCCCGGAACTGTCGCGGACGACGGGTCTGCACATCCCGGTCGACTCCGGCGTGGCCGCCGCCTTCCTGCGATGACGGGCGGGGTCGTCGCCGCGGTCGACCTCGGGGCGACGAGCGGCCGGGTGATGCTCGGCTACGTCGACGGCGATCGCGTGCGCCTGGAGCAGGTGGCGCGCTTCGCGAACGGTCCGGTCGCCCGCCCCGACGGCCTCCATTGGGACCTCGACGCGCTGTTCACGCACGTCATGGACGGCCTCGCCGAGGCTCTGCGCCGCGAGCCCGGGGTGGCCTCGATCGGCATCGACTCGTGGGGGGTGGACTACGGCCTGCTCCAGGACGGGATGCTGCGCGCCGAGCCGTTCCACTACCGCGACGCGCGCACGTCGATCGGCGTGGAGCGGGTGCATGCGATCGTGCCGCCGGAGGAGCTGTACCGCCGCAACGGCCTGCAGTTCCTGCCGATCAACACCCTGTACCAGCTGGCGGCCGAGCACGACGTCACCGAGGCCGAGTCGGCACTGCTCATCCCCGACCTGATCGCGTTCCTGCTGACGGGTGCGCGCGCGGCCGAGCGCACGAACGCCTCCACGACGGGCCTGCTCGACGTGCGCACCCGCGAATGGACGTCGAGCTCGTCGGCCGGCTGGGGCTCCCGGCATCCGTCCTCCCGCCCCTGGTCGACCCGGGCGCGCGCATCGGCCGTCTGACAGGCGCCGCCGCCGAGCGGATCGGCCGGGCTCTCGACGTCGTCGCCGTCGGGTCGCACGACACCGCTTCCGCGGTGGCGGCGACACCGCTGCGCACCCCCCGTGCGGCATACATCTCGTGCGGCACGTGGGGTCTGGTGGGTCTGGAGCTCGACGAGCCGAAGACGACGGATGCTGCGCGTCGCGCCAACTTCACCAACGAGGGCGGCGTCGACGGTCGCACCCGGTTCCTCCACAACGTCACCGGCCTGTGGCTGCTCAGCGAGACGGTGCGGACGTGGGAGGCGCAGGACGGCGTCCCGATCGACCTGACGACGCTGCTGGATGCCGCGGCATCCGTCGGCGGAGACGTCTCGCTCTTCGACGCCAACGACCCGCGCCTGGCGGCACCGGGCGACATGCCCGGGCGCATCGCCGCCGTGCTCGCCGAACAGGGCTCCCCCGTTCCCGCGACGCGGCCGGCGATGGTGCGGACCATCGTGGAGAGCATCGCCGCGGCCTTCGCGAGGGCGGTCGCCACCGCGGGCGACCTGACCGGCCAGCGCGTCGACGTGATCCACATCGTCGGCGGCGGGTCGCTCAACCGCCTGCTCTGCCAGGCCACCGCCGACCGTTCGGGGCTGCCTGTGCTCGCCGGTCCGGTCGAGGCCACGGCCCTGGGCAACGTGCTCGTGCAGGCCCGCTCGCTCGGCTGGTTCGGCCCCGACGCCACGCTCGAGACGCTGCGGGGCGTCGTGGCGGCGTCCTTCCCCACCACCCGTTACACACCGCGCTGACGAGCCCCCGCCCCTCGGACGCGCGCTACAGCCCGTCGGGGCGCGGCGAGAGCCACGCGGCGTGGGCTTCGCGGAAGGCCTCTCGATCGGCGGGGGTCGGCGAAGAACACGTCCGCCCCGAGGTCGTACGGCGCGTACAGACGCCTGAGCTGCCCGTCGGCGGCGACGAAGAGCGCCCGGCCGTCCAGGACGAGGTCCAGCAGCGCCGCGATGCGAGCGGCCGGCACCGACGCGAGAGAGAGAGCTCCGCGGGGCCGTCACCCTCGACGGGGCCGACGTGCCGCCACGCACGGGCGTCGGGCAGCGCCGTGGCCGCCCATCCGCCGGCACGGTCGGGCGACGGCCAGTCCTCGGCGAACACGACGACATCGCTCGCTCCGAACAGCTCCTCCACGACCGCACGGTGACGACGGATGACCGCACCGCGATCGGGCGCCGTCGCGCCGCGCCCTGGAACCGACGCCCCCTCGGCGTGGATGCGCACCCACCGCTCGGGCACGGCACCGCGCAGTCTGTCGCCGATCGGCACGGTGCCCGGCCATGCGGCATCCCACCGCGCGTCGAATCCGTCCATACCCGCCATTGTGCCCATCTCGGTCGTCGAGCGAGCGCGGCGAGGCTCAGCGGCTGGAGTAGCCGCCGTCGATGGCGAGCGAGACGCCCGAGATCATGCCGGCGTCGTCACTGAGGAGGAACGCGATGGGGCCGGCGATGTCGTCTTCGGTCGCCCACTTGTGCAGCGGCATCGCCTCGAGGAAGGGACCCTCGATCTCGGGGCGACCCCAGTACCAGGCCGACATGGGCGTCATGACGACGGTCGGGTTGACGCTGTTCACCCGGATGCCGTAGCCACCGAGCTCCAGGGCGGAGACCCGGGTGATGTTGTCCAGCGCCGCCTTCGACGAGCCGTAGGAGATGTGCCCGGAGAGGGCCACGAGGCTCGCCTGGCTGGAGACGTTGACGATCGCGCCGCCGGCGCCCCGCCGCACCATCTCGCGCGAGGCGTACTTGGTCACCAGCAGCGATCCTCGCGCGTTGATGCTCATCACCTTGTCGAAGACGGCGATGTCGGTGTCCATGGGCGTGGCGATCTCGCCGCCCCAGCCGCCGCAGTTCACCACGCCGTAGAGGTCGCGGCCCTCGATGGCCGAGCGGATCTCGTCCTCGGACTCGAGGTCGAACACGACGGCTCGGCGCCCGTCTCGGCGACGATCTCGGCGACGGAGTCGGCGGTGCGGCCGGCGGCGAGGACGTGCGCGCCGTCGCGGACGAGGCGCCGGACGGTCGCGCCTCCGATCCCGCCTCCGGCGCCGGTGACGAGGATGATGCGGCCGTGGAAGTCGGTCATGGGGTGCTCTCTGTTCGACGGTGAAGGGATCGCGAGGGTGAGGAGCGTCTTCTCCGACGGCCGCCCGCGCGGGAGACATCGTACGCGCAGAATCACGCGCATGTCTTCGGTGTCATTGTTCTTTCGGATCCTATCTTGACACCGGTGACATGCGCCGTCTACCGTGTGGGACAACCCGATGTCGAAACGTCGGGAACCCGCTCCGCCGACGCAGCGCCCGACACTGTCGTCGCCCCCCGAAGGAACCGCCGTGACCCGCACCCCCGCAGACCGCTCGCCGCGCGTCGTGCAGGAGACCCTGCCGCAACTGGTCGAACGCGCCCGTGTGCTGGCGTCGACCGGCGGTCGACGGATCCTCGGGATCATCGGAACCCCGGGTGCGGGCAAGTCGACGGTCTGCGCGGCGCTGCAGGAGGCGCTCGGCGACCGGGCGGTCGTGGCCGGCATGGACGGGTTCCACCTCGCCAACGCCGAGCTGGTCCGCCTCGGCCGGCGTGACCGTAAGGGCGCCCCCGACACGTTCGACGTCGACGGATTCATCGCCCTGCTCACTCGTCTGCGCGCACAGCGTTCCGACGTGATCTACGCGCCGCTCTTCGATCGCGCGCTGGAGGAGTCGATCGGCTCGGCCGTCGCCGTCCGCGCCGACGTGCCGCTCGTCATCACCGAGGGCAACTACCTGCTCCATGACCGGCTCGGGTGGGAGTCTGTGGCGCCGCTCCTCGACGAGACGTGGTTCATCGACGTGGATGCCGCCGAGCGCCGTCGTCGCCTCCTCGCCCGCCGCGCCTCCCATGGCCACGCCCCCGAGGCGGCTCTGGAGTGGGTGACCACCGTCGACGAACCCAACGCGGCCCTCGTCGAGACCGCGCGCGAGCGCGCCGACCTCATCGTCGAGGTGATCGCCGAGGGCGACGCCGAGGCATCCGTTCTCCCCTCCCCCTCCTCCGAAGGAGTCTCCTCATGAGCGCTGCACCCGTCCCCGTTCTCCAGGCGCGGGGGTTGTCGCGTCAGTTCGGTCATGTGCGGGCGTTGAATCAGGTGGATTTCGAGGTGTTCCCGGGTGAGGTGACCGCGTTGATCGGTGACAACGGGGCGGGGAAGTCGACGCTGGTGAAGGCGTTGTCGGGAAACCTGGCGGTGGACTCGGGGACGATCCTGTTCGACGGGCAGCAGGTGGACATGTCCACCCCGTCCGCGGTCAGCGCCCTGGGGATCGAGACGGTGTACCAGGACCTCGCCCTGGCCCCGCACCTGGATCCGGTGCAGAACATGTACCTGGGTCGGGAGTTGCGCCGGGCGGGTCTGGGTGGGGCGTTGGGGTTCATGAAGACCAAGGAGATGGCCGCCGCGTCCCGGGCCGCGTTCGACGAGCTCGGCGCGACCGTGCGCTCCCTCACCTCCCCGGTGGGGGAGATGTCGGGCGGGCAGCGGCAGGCGATCGCGATCGCCCGCGCCGTGCACTGGGCCTCCCGGGTGGTGTTCCTGGACGAACCCACCGCCGCCCTCGGGGTGCGTCAGACCAAGAACGTGCTGGGAGACCATCCGCCGCGTCCGCGACAAAGGCATCGCCGTGGTCTTCATCTCCCACTCCATGCCCCACGTCATGGACGTCTCCGACCGCATCCAGGTCCTGCGCCTGGGCACCCGCGTGGCCAACATCCCCGCCCACGACACCTCGATGGAAGAACTCGTCGGCCTCATGACCGGCGCCGTCACCAAGGAGACCTCCCGATGAGCACGACCAAGACGCCGTCACCTCCCACCGAGACGGTGGCGATCGGGACGTTCGACGAGCCGCGGGTCGGCTTCTCCGACGGATGCTGCGCGCCCAGGCGTTCCAGATCTTCCTGGTGCTCCTCGCGATCGTGATCGTGTTCAGCATCCTGGCGCCGAGCACGTTCGCGCAGTGGTCGAACTTCCGCCTCATCATCCAGAACGCCTCGATCCTCGCCGTCCTCGCCGTGGGCATGACCTACGTCATCAGCACGGCGGGCATCGACCTGTCGATCGGCTCCGTGCTCGTCTTCTCCGGGGTCGTCTCGGCGATCACCATGCGCGCCATGGGCGGAGAGGGGTGGGGAGTCGCCCTGGTCGGAGTGCTGGTCGCCGTGGCATCGGGGCTGTTCTGGGGGCTCTTCAACGGTTTCCTCATCGCCAAGGGCAAGATCCCGCCGCTGATCGTGACACTCGGATCCCTCGGCATCACCCTCGGTCTTGCCCAGATCCTCACCGGTGGCGTCGACATCCGCGAGGTGCCGGAGGTGCTCACCGAGACGATCGGCTACGGCAACGTCTTCGGCACGATCCCCACCATCTCCGTCATCGCGCTCCTGGTCATCGCCTGCGGTGCGGTCGGTCTCCGCTTCACCCGCTTCGGTCTCTACACCCTGGCCGTCGGCTCCAGCGAGATCGCCGCCCGCCGCGTCGGCGTCAAGGTCGACACGCAGCTCATCCGGGTGTACATGCTCTCGGGCGGCCTCGCGGGACTCGCCGGCATCATGTCGCTGTCGCAGTTCTCGACCACCGCGATCGCGGGGCAGTCGCAGACGAACCTGAACGTCATCGCGGGCGTCGTGATCGGCGGCACCTCCCTCTTCGGCGGTGTCGGCACGATCCTCGGCACGGTGGTCGGGCTGTTCATCCCGGCGGTGCTCCAGAACGGCTTCGTCATCACCGGGGTCCAGCCCTTCTGGCAGCAGGTCGCCGTCGGCGCCGTGCTGATCACGGCGGTCTACGTCGACCAGTCCGCCGCTCGGCCGCCATGCGCGGCAACTCCCAAGGCCTCTGGCGCAAGTTCCTCAGCGGCGGCAGACGCGGCTGAGCTCCCCGCCGCCGCGGCGGCGAACCTCGGCTGGCGGACCCGCCGCCAGCCACGCCGGGACAGCAATCGATACCCGGCATCCCCTCGAAAAAGAGAAAGACGGTAATCACGATGATGTGGAACAAGAAGGCGCTCGGTGTCGCCGTGATCGGTGTCACCGCCGCATTCGCACTCGCCGGCTGTGCGGGTTCGTCGGGAGGCTCGGCCTCGGGCGGCGCCGGCTCGGGCGGTTACAAGATCGCGTTTGTGCAGGGTGTGGCGGGGGATGAGTTCTATATCTCGATGCAGTGTGGGATCCAGGACGCGGCGAAAGCGGCCGGGGCGACGGTGACCACGCAGGGTCCGGAGAAGTTCGACCCGACGCTGCAGAAGCCGATCGTGGACGCGGTCGTGGCCTCCAAGCCCGACGCGCTGCTGATCGCCCCCACCGACGTCTCCGCGATGGAAGCGCCGATCAAGGCCGCCGCCGCGGCCGGGATCAAGGTCGTCCTGGTCGACACCACCCTGGAAGACCCCTCGATGGCGGTGTCGCAGATCTCCTCCGACAACAAGGGCGGCGGAGCGGCCGCGTTCCAGGCGATCCAGAAAGCCCACCCCGAGGGCGGGAAGGTGCTGGTCGTGTCGGTGGACCCGGGCATCTCCACCACCGACGCCCGCGCGGAAGGATTCG
>JAMQYH010000953.1:0-40527 GCA_027562975.1 Rhynchospora breviuscula
CGACGCGGACGGCACCATCACGTCGTTCGCAGTCCTGCAGGAAGCTCCTTCCGAGTACCCGACGCTCCGCCCGCACCGCCTGGCGATCGGCGTCCTACGCGGCGGCCGAGGGCGGCAAGCTCGAGCGCACCCACCGCGTCGAGATCGACGTCGACGGCGCCCGCACGGACGTCCCGGAGCTCGTGGGCGTCCACCGCGGTGACCTCGTGCTGCTCAACGACGACGACCTCGCCTACGCGAAGATCCGCCTCGACGAGCAGTCCCGCCAGACCGCGATCGCGCGCCTCGCCGACATCGCGAACCCCCTCGCACGCTCGATCGTCTGGGGTGCCATCTGGGACGCCACGCGCGACGCCGAGGCCCCCGCGAGCGGACTACGTGCGGCTCGTGCTCGGCAACATCGCGAGCGAGACCGAGTCGACGACGATCCGCACGACGCTGTCGCAGCTGCTGCTTCACCGCGCGCAACTACGTCGCACCGTCGCGGTCCGAGGCGACGATCCGGCAGGTCGGTGACACGCTGTGGACCCTCGCGACCGAGGCCGAGGCCGGCTCGGACGCACAGTTCCAGTTCGTGAAGTTCTTCGCGCAGATCCCGTCGACCCCCGAGCACGTCGCGACCCTCCGTGGGCTGCGGGACGGTTCGGTCGCGGCTCGACGGGCTCGAGGTCGACACCGACCTCCGCTGGGAGCTGCTGGAGGGCCTCGTGCTCGCCGGTGCTGCCGACGGGTCGGACGTCGACACCGAGCTCGCGGCGGACAAGACCGCATCAGGCGAGCAGGCCGCTGCCCGCGCCCCGCGCGTCGATCCCGACGGCGGAGGGCAAGCTCGCCGCGTTCTCGTCGCTCGTCGACTCGGACGCGCTGCCGAACGCGATCGTCCGCCAGACCCACCGTCGGGGTACCAGCACGTCAACAGCCCGGTCGTGCTCGAGGGCCTCGTGCCGAAGTACTTCGACGTCCTCACCCGCATCTGGGCCGAGCGCAGCTACCACATGGCCGACCACGATCGTCACCGGGCTCTACCCGGCGCCGCTCGCCCACGGTCGAGCTGCGCGACGCCGCTCGGGCCTGGCTCGACGCGAACCCGGAGACGCCGGCGCTGCGCCGCATCGTGACCGAGAAACCTCGCGGGCACCGAGCGGGCGCTCCGGGTCCAGGCGGCGGACGCCTGAACCGCGCCCGCTGACCGCTGATGGGCGGGTCTCGGTGTTCCTCACGGGACGCCAAGGCCCCGCCCTCTAGCATCGATCGGACTCATGCTCCTCGCCGCATCAACCAACGCAGCCGTGAACTCCGCCCTCGACGACTTCTGGAGCGTCTGGGGCAAGCCGATCACGATCGTCATCGTGATCCTCGCCGCGATCGTCGTGCGACTGATCCTCCGCCGGATGATCACGACCGTCGTCAACCGCGTCGTGCTCGGCGTGAAGAAGCGCCAGGGGGACGAACGACACGCAGGCACTCGTGAACTCGCCCGTGCAGGCCGCCCGGATCGTCCAGCGCACGCGGACGCTCGGCAGCGTGCTCGAGAACCTGGCGACGGTGATCGTCGCCGTGATCGCCCTCGCCATCATCATCTCGTCGGTGTTCCCGACCGCCGCCATCGGCCTGGTCGGTGGCGCCTCCGTCGTCGCCGCCGGTCTCGCGGTGGGCGCCCCAGAGCATCGTCCGGGACATCCTGTCCGGCATCTTCATGATCCTCGAGGACCAGGCGGGGCGTCGGCGACGTCGTCGACACCGGACAGGCCAACGGGCGTCGTCGAGAACGTCGGGCTGCGCGTGATGCAGATCCGCGACGTGAACGGCATCCTCTGGTTCGTGCCGAACGGCCAGATCCTCCGCGTCGGCAACCTCTCGCAGGGGTGGTCGCGCGTCCTCGTGGACATCTCCGTCCCGTACGACACCGACATCGAACGCCGTGCAGGACGCGCATCCTCAAGGCCGCGGTGACGATGTCGCAGGAGCCCCGCTGGCGGCAGCGCATCGTCGAGAAGCCGGAGATCTGGGGCCTGCAGTCGATCACCGACGCCGGCATGGGTGTTCCGCCTGGTCGTGAAGACCCGCGCCTCCGAACTCGACGCCGTGGGCCGCGAGCTCCGGATCCGGCTGAAGCGCTCGGTCGACGAACTCGGGGTGACCCTGCCCGCGATGGCGATGATCATGCCCGCCGGCTGGGAGAACGCGACCTCGATCAACGGCCTCCGCACCGTCCGGACCCAGCCGACCCCCCGCCCCGACGAAGTCGCGGGAAGCCGAAGCGCAACCTGCTCGGTCAGGCCATCCGCACCGACGACGACACGACCGACCAGAAGTGAGCCAAGACCACATGACCGACGACGTCGCCCCGACCGGCACGCCCCGCCCCGGTGGCGTCCCCTGCGCAGCCGATCACCCTCCGCGTCGGTGAGCACGGCGTCTCGGCGACCGGCTCGCTCTCTACGACCGCATCGGCGGCGCGCCGACCTTCGACCGGCTCGTCCGGCGGTTCTACGAGGGTGTGCAGCGGGACGACGTCATCTGGCCGATGTACCCGGCCGACGACCTCGAGGGCGCGATCTGGCGCCTCTCGACCTTCCTGCAGCTCAGTACTGGGGCGGCCCGGGGACGTACAGCGAGGAGCGCGGTCACCCGCGCCTCCCGCATGCGGCACAACCCCTTCCGGATCACGCCGGAGGCCCGCGAGCGTTGGTTGCAACCACATGCACGAGGGCGGTCGAGTCGCTCGAGCTCCGCGCCCCTCGACGAGGCCGAGCTCTGGGGCTACCTCGACCGCGCCGCGCACGCGATGACGAACACGTTCGACTGACGCCCGTCGCCTGGTCGCCACGGACCGGACGGGAGGCGCGGGGCGGCGACGACCCGTGCCTCCAGTCCGGTCTGTGGCCGGGACGACGCCGGGGGCGGCGTCAGCGCACGTACGACCCGTCGGCCATGTCCCTCGACGAGCGAAGGGCGTGTCGGGTTCCACCCGAACGCAGCGCGCGCATGCGCGCCCGACGCCTCCTGGTGGAGCATCAGCGCGTCCGCGAAGGCGTCGCCGAGGCGGCTCCGGGACTCGTCCACGCTCTTCCGCGGCCACCGGCGACCCCGTGCGCTCCGGCCTCCGCGATCTCGCGCAGCGTCGGGTTGTCCCCGGTCGCGGCGACCACGTAGCCGTCCTGCTCAGCGCGGTGGAGGGCCAGTACGTACAGCTCGCCGAGGTCGTCGATGTGCAACCGTCGTCCACCGCTGCGAGCCGTCGCCGACGAGCCTGACCTCGTGCGCGCCGTCGCCGACGAACATCGCGGGATGCCGGCGCCGCGACCGTAGACGATGCCCGGGGCGACGATGGTCGTGTGCGCGGAGGCCGATCGGACCGCGGCCTCGTTCGCGACCCGCCACGCGGTCAGCGCAGGCGGGTCGATCGGCGACTGCTCGGAGATGTCCGTCGAGTTGCCGAAGGTGAAGATGCCGCCGGTGTGCACGAACGGCTTCGGGGTGCCCTCGAGCGCGCGGAGGACCGTCGTGGTGAACCCGGGGTCGACGTCCTCGGCGGAGGCGGTGTGCACGACGCCGTCGGTCTCGTGTGCGAGCCGCTCGACGACCTCGGTGTCCGTGACGTCCCCGACGATCGCGTGGCCGCCGGCGTCCCGGACCCGCTGGGCCTTCTCGTCGGAGCGGGACGATCGCGGTGACCTCGTGGCCGTGGGCGACGAGGGCGCGGAGGACGGAGGAGCCGATGTAGCCGGAGGCGCCGGTGAGGAAGACGTGCATGCGTCCAGCCAACCACGCCGTTCCCGGTGCTCCCTGGCCGTCGCGCTGGCTCTCGTGCGCGTCGTCGCGCTGGTCGCCGCCCGCACGGACGCACGGTCCCGTCAGGAGCTGAGCGACCACGCCCGTCGCTTCACGAGCACGTGCCCTCGCGAGGTGGTGAGTCGGCTCCACGGACCGGTCTCGAACACCCGGACGGGGTCGTGCCCGAGGAACCCGAGGCTCTCCCCCGCGAACCCCGGCACCCGCCGGAAGGTGCTCGATCATCGGGATCGGGCCGGCCCCAGACCTCGGAGCGGACCCGGCGGACGATGGGCGTCACCGGCGTTCGACGGGACGGCTTCGGCGACCTCGGCGATGCCGGCCTTCGCGGCGCGCTTCAGCAGCTCCGACGAGACGTCGGGCAGCGGGACCCATCCACCGCGGGGCGGGGAGATCGCGGCCCAGGTGACCGTGTTGACCTCGAGCGGCAGCTCGACCTCGATCGGGGGTGGCGCGGGTTGGGGTCGGCGCCGTCGGCGTGCTCGGCGTCCTGTGCCTCTGCGAGCAGGCCGGAGACGTTCCTGCAGCGACGCGAGCCGGCACCACCGCGTCGATCGTCGCCGGTTCCGCGAGCGAGAACGTCCGGAGCCCGAGGACGGTCGGCAGTTCGTCGAGCAGCCCCCAGCGGGTAGAGGATCGCCGTGTAGACCGCCAGGACGCCGGAGTCGGCGATGAGCCGGACCGAGCCGTCCTCGACACGGGCGGCGCGTCCGAGGTAGGTGCGGAGGTCACCGAGCGAGGCGACGTCGGGGAGGGTGAAGGTGGTGCCCATGTCCTGTGGATCCTACCGGGGCGCTCGCTTCGTAGGATGTGCCCGTGAGCGAACCGGACTTCCTGCGGACCCTGCGGCTCGACGACACCGGTGCGAGCACGGGCGAGACGATCCTGACCGGGGCCAGCCACTGGTCACCGAACGGCCGCGTCTTCGGCGGGCAGGTGCTCGCGCAGTGCATCGTCGCGGCACAGGCGACCATCGAGGACCGCGACATCCACTCGATGCACGGGTACTTCCTCCGACCCGGCGACACCGAGCTGCCGATCACGTTCGGCGTCGAGCGGATCCACGACGGCCGGTCGTTCGCGACCCGGCGGGTGCAGGCGTACCAGCGGGGCGTGCCGATCTTCTCGATGATCGCCTCGTTCCAGCGGCCCGACGACGGAGTCGAGCACCAGGACCCGTTCCCGGTGGACACCCCGGCTCCGGAGGACCTGCCGTCGGCGGCCTCGATCCTGAGCGCGATCGACCACCCGGTCGCTCGGGCTTGGGCCGAGCGCTCGATCGACCTCCGGCACGTCGAGGGTCCGGTGTTCGTCGACGTGCAGGGCGAACGGGCTCCCCCACCAGGCCGTGTGGTTCCGGGTGGGACGGCGACCCTGCCGGAGGGACCCGGCACTCCACCGCGCCGTGCTCGGGTACGCGAGCCGACCTCTCGATCCTCGAGCCCGTGATGCGTCGCCACGGGGTGGCGTGGGGCACTCCCGGCGTGAAGAGCGCGAGCCTCGACCACGCCATGTGGTGGCACCGGGACGGCCGCGCCGACGACTGGATCCTGTACACGCAGGAGTCCCCGAGCGCCCAGGGCGGTCGGGGACTCGCGTTCGGCCGGATGTTCTCGCGCGAGGGTCGGCTGCTGGCGAGCGTCGCGCAGGAGGGGATGATGCGCGTCCCGCGCTGACCGCCCGCTCGCCCCGCGGATCAGGGGCGGGAGAACCGCACCGGGTCCTGGATGTACGGCTCGCAGGCCGCACGCTCGGCGTCGGTGAGGCGCCGCGGCCGGTTGGTCTCGGCGTCCACCATCACGAGGGCCGTCGTCGCACGGGTGTAGAGCTCGGCGGGCTCGTGACCGACCGGGGTCCACACCTCGTACGACACGTCCGATGCTCGCGCCGCCGATCCGGCCGATCCACATCCGGATGTCGAGCGGCTGGCGGAAGTACGGGATCGACGCGAGGTACTCGAGCCGCTGCGCCGCGATCACGGTCATCGTGCCCGAACCCGGGCGGCCGTCGATGATCGGCTCGGGGATCGAGCCGTCCGCACCGACCTCGTCCGGGTCGGCACCCCAGAACCCCACGATGCGCGCCTCTTCGAGGAGACGCAGCATCGCGGAGTTGTTGACGTGCCCGTACGCGTCGATGTCGCTCCACCGCATGCGGATCGGAGCGTGCAACACCGCCACGGGTCAGTCGCGGGTGAGCTTGCGGTACGTCGCGCGACCGGGCTTCGCGGCGTCGACACCGAGGCGCTCGATCTTGTTCTCCTCGTACGCCTCGAAGTTGCCCTCGAACCAGTACCAGTTTCGGCGTGCACCAGTACCAGTTCGGCGTGCCGTCCTCGTTCAGGCCCTCCCACGCGAGGATGTGCGTGGCGATGCGGTCGAGGAACCACCGGTCGTGGGTGATCACCACGGCGCAGCCCGGGTACTCGAGCAGCGCGTTCTCGAGGCTGCCGAGCGTCTCGACGTCGAGGTCGTTCGTCGGCTCGTCGAGGAGCAGGAGGTTGCCGCCCTGCTTGAGCGTCAGCGCCAGGTTGAGACGGTTCCGCTCACCACCGGAGAGGACGCCGGCCTTCTTCTGCTGGTCCGGGCCCTTGAAGCCGAACTGCGACACGTAGGCGCGGGACGGGATCTCGGTCTTGCCGACCTGGATGTAGTCCAGCCCGTCGGACACGACCTCCCACAGGTTCTTGTTCGGGTCGATGCCGCCGCGGCTCTGGTCGACGTAGGAGATGTCGACCGTCTCGCCGACCTTCAGCGTGCCGCCGTCGAGCGGCTCGAGGCCGACGATCGTCTTGAACAGCGTGGTCTTGCCGACGCCGTTCGGGCCGATGACGCCCACGATGCCGTTGCGGGGCAGCGTGAAGGAGAGGTCGTCGATGATGACGCGCTCGCCGAACTGCTTGTGCAGCTTCTCGGCGTCGATCACCTGCGAGCCGAGGCGCGGCCCGACCGGGATCACGATCTCCTCGAAGTCGAGCTTCCGCGTGCGCTCGGCCTCGGCGACCATCTCCTCGTAACGGGCGAGACGAGCCTTCGACTTCGCCTGACGGCCCTTCTGGTTGCTCCGCACCCAGTCGAGCTCCGAGGACAGTCGCTTCGCGAGCTTGGCGTCCTTCTTGCCCTGGACCTCGAGGCGGGCGCGCTTCTTCTCGAGGTACGTCGAGTAGTTGCCCTCGTACGGGTACAGGCGTCCGCGGTCGACCTCGGCGATCCACTGTGCGACGTGGTCGAGGAAGTAGCGGTCGTGGGTGACCGCGAGGACGGCACCGTGGTACTGCTGCAGGTGCTGCTCGAGCCACAGCACGGACTCGGCGTCGAGGTGGTTGGTGGGCTCGTCGAGGAGCAGCAGGTCGGGCTTCTGCAGCAGGAGCTTGCAGAGGGCGACGCGACGCTTCTCACCGCCGGACAGGTGGGTGACCATCTCGTCCCCCGGGGGGCACTGGAGCGCGGCCATGGCCTGCTCGAGCTGCGAGTCGAGGTCCCACGCGTCGGCGGCGTCGATCTCCTCCTGCAGCGTGCCCATCTCCGCGAGGAGCGCGTCGAAGTCCGCGTCCGGCTCCGCCATGAGGGCGGAGATCTCGTTGAAGCGGACGACCTTGCCGTGGATCTCGCCGACGCCCTGCTGGACGTTCTCGAGGACGGTCTTGTCCTCGTCCAGCTCGGGCTCCTGCATGAGGATGCCGACGGTGAACCCGGGGGTCAGCTTCGCCTCGCCGTTGGACGGCTGGTCGAGACCCGCCATGATCTTCAGGATCGTCGACTTGCCCGCACCGTTCGGCCCGACGACGCCGATCTTCGCGCCGGGGAGGAACGACATCGTGACGTCGTCGAGGATCAGCTTGTCGCCGACCGACTTGCGGGCGCGGACCATCTGGTAGATGTACTCAGCCATATCGCGGTCAAGTGTAGTGACCCGAGCGGCGGAGCGCTCGGCGGGCCCCTTCAGGGGCGATTGCTCCGCTCATCGTGCGGAGTCTGCACCCGTTGCGCCAGGAGGCACCACCGAAGTCGCTGCGTCGAGGACGTCAGCGATGCCCGAGTCGAATCCCTCGCTCCGGATACGACGGACCGCCTGGTCCGCCAGTTCCTTCGAGCGGATGAACGACTGCCCTTCATCGACGAGGTTCGTGGCGTCGCGCCAATCGTCCGGGACGGGGATCAGGAGGTCCCGGACGTGATTGGGCTCGAGATGCTGCTGGATGGCTCCGTACTCGTTCCGCAGCATCTGGTTGACCGCATTGTCCGACAGCAGGAAGGCGGCCACGTAGGCGCGGGTCGCCGGAGACGGGATCCGCACCCGGATCATGTCGTCGGAGACGATCTGCCCGTTCATGACCGAGGACACGTAGGCGAGTCGCCCGATGGTGCCCGACCGGGTGAGCAACAGGTCGCCCTCGCGGACCGTCACCACGTCGAAATCGCGGAGTTGCTTCTGGTTGGCTCTGTCCCGGTCGATCCACTTCGCCGAATCACGCTTGTCCTGCAGCATCGCCGACGGCGTGTAGTACCCGACGACGTCGGCGCCCCCGCCCGGCCCGGTGACGATCACGTTCTCGGTCTTCAGCCGGGGCCCCTTGAAGATCTTCACCCCGGGCTCGATCTGACCCAGCGTGGTGACCGACCACCCGGCGATGTCATCGAACTTCCGGATCTGCGCGATCGACTCGTTGAGGTGGGGCGAGTAGAACTGCGGATTGATGTTCAGCCGGTTGGTGATCTCGGACCGGCGGACCGAGTACCGGTACTGCGAGGCCTCGAGTTCGCCGATCTCGAACGCGGCGAAGTCCGACTTGATCTCGGTGAGGTCCTCATCGAGTTCATCGGTGAGGATGCCGTCGTCGCCCATCCGGAAGATGGGCTCCCCTTCCGAGTCCTGGCCGACCTTCTGAGATGTCGCCATGAAGATCTCGTAGTCGGCGACAGGCTGAGGACCTGCAGGGTTCTTCGTGATGAAGAGCACGCAGGTCCGTACACCGGTGTCGGGCTGGAACGAGTTCTTGTGGAGGGTGACGACCGCATCGAGTCTGGCGTTGTCGAAGAGCATCTGCCGCGCTGGCAGCGCTTGCATCGTGTCGAGGAAGCTCTTCGGCAGGACGATACCCATCCGCCCGCCCGGCTTCAGCCAGTCCAGTACCCGTTCGAAGAAGAGCAGTTCCGGCGCTTGCGCGGGCATCACGTCGGTTCCGATCACTGCGACGTCGTTCTCGACCGTGAACTTCTTCGCGGTGTCGTAGAGCGCGAGTATCCCAGCGTCGTCGATGCGGCTCTCGCCTTGTCCAGCGAACGGCGGATTCGTCAGGATCACATTGGGTTCGTGCCGACGGCACCGGGCTCGTAGCCAGTCGTCCATCTCGTCGTACGGCCCCAACGAGTTCCCACGGGTCATGCCCGCGTGACCGTCCCCGTTCAACAGCATCGCAGTCTTCGCGAGCTTGACGAGTCGGGGCGAGATCTCCGACAGGTACACCTGCTCCTTGACGGATGTGAGCTGACGCTCGCGCTGTGGCGTTCCCTCCTGCGTCGACTCGAGTACCAGGCGTCGCAGGTGCCTGAACGCAGCAGTGACGAAGCCGCCGGAACCGCCAGCAGGATCGAGCACCTTCTCGCCGACAGCAGGCGCGATCATCTTCACCATCATGTCGACGACGAGCCGATTGGTGAAGAACTGGCCGCGTTGCCGTTTGAGGTTCTGGTGGGTGTACTGCTCGTAGGCGGCGCCCATGATGTCCCAGTCGTCGGCCTTGTCGTAGGAGGCGACGAGCGTCCACGGTTGCAGGACTGCGACCACTTCGACGATCGCAGCATCGGGCACCTCGATCTTCTCGCCCTCCGGGAAGACCATCCGGTACTGGTCGGCGAAGGCTTCGAAGAGTTCCCGGACCCGCTGCGCCGCCGCCGCTCGACCCTCGGCGGATTCGTACTCCTGCGGGGTCACATGGAATCGCGTGAACTCACCGGGTTCGGATTCGTCCTGGATCTTCGCGAGCAGGATCCGCACCATGTCCATGGTCAGGTCGTAGTCGGAGTTCTCCATTCCACGGCCGTAGAGCTTGTTGTTGCAGACCCGGAAGAGGCGACGAACGTCGGAGGGGTGTTGCAGGTCGGCCTTGCGGCGTTCGGAGAGCGACGCCCATTCTTCTGTCGCGCGCGGCAGTTCCGGGAACGGATCGAGCGCGTGCCCGTTGCGGTCCACACGGTAGAACGTGGTGTCTTCCCCGTTCGTCCAGACCCCGCCCGGCGCATTGGTGTTGAAGATGTATGACACGAGTTGCGCGTAACCGCTGCGCTCCTCGCGCTTCTTGCATTCGACGACGAACTTGATCTGCCCCTGGTCCTTCGTCGATGCCGCTGCCACGGAGCGGTAGGCGACGATGTCGGCGCGGACTGGACGTCCGTTCGCGTCCGAAGCCTCACTGCTCCCGCGGTAGATGGGAACCTCGCGACGAAGAAGGTCGACGGAGTAACCGTAGTCATCCACAAGAGTCGCGATGAAGGACTGTCGCACGCTCTCCTCGGGAGTCGGCTCCAGGACCGTCCCGTCGATCAAGCAGATGTACTTCCCGTCTTCGTTGATGCGCGCTTCCGTCACAGCCAGCAACCCTAGTGGCCGCCCTGGTCCGTCTCGACCGGCCGAGCCTCGACCGCAGTTCGATCTCGGACGAGCGGGTCCGCCGGAACACGCACGGACCCGTTCGGGGGCTGACAGGCCGTGGTCGATCGACGTACGGTACCTGCATCACTCGCCGACTGGACCCGAACCACCGGCTCGGCATCGACCAGGACCAGGACCTCATGGCGAACAATCGGATCCGTCGTCTCGTGCTGCCCCTCATCGGCGCACTCGCCCTCGGGACGGCGGTCGCCGTCCCCCGCTGCCCCGGCATCGGCCGCGGTGGCCCCGAGCGGAGCGGCGTACGTGACCTACACGGCGAACATCAGCGCGAAGGGCTCGGGCACGGGCTACTCCTCGTACATCAACATCCACGATGCGCACAACAACGCCTTCTCGTTCGGCATCCAGTCCGACACCGGGGCGACCCAGAGCAAGGGCAAGCCGAAGTACATCTGGGAGCGGGTGCAGAACGGCAAGTTCACGTACGGCTACATGAGCGCCGCGTCGAACAACCTGACACCGGTCGGCCTGCGTTGGTTCAAGAACGACGTCGCTGCCGTGAGCGTGAACCACAAGACGCTCGCGTACATCTCGCTGAACCTCGACGGACGCCTCTTCTTCAACGCAGAGGCGAACGCCCGTCTGAACGGCGACACCGTCCACTCCACCGTGCAGAACGTCAGCATCAAGATCAACGACGTCGCAGCACGCTCGGGACTCAACGGGAAGTGGAACACGGGTTTCTCGTTCCACGGTCTCAAGGCGCGGCAGACGAAGGCCGACTCCCGCGGTCAGGGCGCGAGCTTCGCGATCGACGGGACGGTCTCGGGCCTGAAGTCCGGCGGCAACTGGGACACCGACCAGGTCTCCGGGATCGCCATGATCACCCAGAAGTGGGGCTGACCGCGGCCCTGCTGCGCCTTCCGTGACGACGGGCGTCGGACGCCGGAGCGCTCGACGCCCGTCGGTGTCAGGCTGCGATCGGACCGGCGAGCGGGTCCGGACCGGACGGGTCGTCGGTGTCGGCGGGTTCGGGATCATCGGCCCCGAGCCCGGTCGGAGCCACCGGGTCGCCGAGGATCGCCGCGGTGTGCCGGTCGGCGTCGGCGGCGTCGGGCAGCGACTCGTGGTCCGGAGCACCGCCGTCGTCGGCTCCGAGCCCGTCGTCCACCTCGCCCGTCCGGGGGTCCACCCTCGAGCTGTCCACGGGCGAGGCCGCGACCTCGTTCGCCTGGCGCGGGACACGGATCCAGTTGCTGATGCCCCAGGCCAGGTCGTGCCCGATGCCCTCGGCGTCGACCTCGACCGAGGTGCCGCCGCGCCCGTCGCGCTCCCACGTGCGGATGCGCACACGGCCGGTCACCACGATCCGGTCGCCCTTCTTCAGTGACTTGTGGACGTTCGCCGCGAGCGACCGGAAGGCCGTGACGGTGAACCAGTTGGTCGCGCCGTTCGTCCAGACGCCGGTGGCGCGGTCGAACCGGCGCGACGGTGAGGCCAGACGGAGGCTCGTGATGGCGACGCCGGTGTCGGTGACCAGGTGCCGGGGTTCGGTGGCGACGATGCCGCAGATCGTGATCGTGTCGTTCATGGTCCGATCGTCGCGAGGCCCGGGCCGCGTCAGCGGCCCGGGCCTCGGTCTGTGAGTCGTGGAGCGCTCAGAGCGACCTGTGCAGGAACGGTGACCCGTGCCTCCAGGCCGGATCAGCGCGTGGACCACGGCGCCGCGGCGCCGGTGTTCCGCACCCTCAGTGCGCGCGGAACTCCGGACGGTCCGCGAGCGGACCCATCGCCGCGTGGACCGCGCTCTTGGCGGAGTCCAGCGACGGGAACACCGATCCGGTGCCGCGTCGCCCGAACAGCTCCACGTGGAAGCCGTCCGGCTCGCGGTGGATGCTGCCGACCGCGCCGGCCGGCCCCACCGCCACCCAGGTCCCCGCGTCACTCGTCTTCGGGTCACCCGTCGTGCTGTTCGTCATCGTGTTGTTCGTCATCGATCGACCACCTCCTCGTGGCCCCGACGCCCGTGGCTAGGACGCCAGGATGTACTGACTGTAGGCCTTGCGGACCTTGTTCACCTTCGGCAGCGCCACCGCGAGGCAGTAGCCCTGACCGGGGTTCTTCGCGAAGAAGTCCTGGTGGTACTCCTCCGCGCGGTGGAACGTCGTGAACGGCTCGATGGTCGTCACGACGCCACCGTCCCAGATGTCCGAGGCGCGTTCGATCGCGCGCTCGAACAGCGCACGCTGTCCGTCGTCCGCGGGGAACATCGCCGAGCGGTACTGCGTGCCGACGTCGGCACCCTGTCGGTTCAGCTGGCGCGGGTCGTGCAGCGTGAAGAAGACGTCGAGCACCACGTCGGCCGGCAGCACCGACTCGTCGAAGGTGACCGCGACGGCCTCGGCGTGACCGGTCCTGCCCGTGCAGACGGCTTCGTAGGTCGGGTCGTCGGTCGTCCCTCCGATGTACCCGGACACGACGTCCTGCACGCCCTGGAGCGTGCGGTACACCGCGTCGAGGCACCAGAAGCATCCACCAGCGAGCACGAAGGTCGTCATGCCGCCCACGCTACCGCGCACGACGTCCGGGCCCACTGGGAGCCGGGAGACACTCCTGCACAGCGAGCGGCCGGAGACGCAGGTCCACAGGTCCGGATCCCCGCCCCGGCGTGTCGGTGGTCGCCCGTAGCGTCGTCCCCACGAACCACGGAGACATCGAACGCACCACAGGAGGACACCGTGCCGACCACGACCGAGCACACCACGACCGAACCGGCCTTCCGGCTCCGCACGTCCTCCGTCGCCCGGAGTCGGGGCGACCTCCGGATCCTCGACGTGCGGGACGACCTCAGCCGCGTGACACGGGCCAACGGCGAGATCGTCGGCTACGTGGACCGCGTGGACGTCGCCGGCGGGACCGCCTACCGCGCACGGCGCTACGTCGCCACCGAGCGGCGCTTCGTCGAGTTCCCCGACGTGTGGTCCGCCGACGACGCCGTGGACTGCCTGCGGTGGGGATGATGCGCTCCGCGCGGCGCCCGTCCGGCGGAAGTGCGGATCGCCGGGTGACCTCCCCGACGTCACGCCGCACGGTCGGTACGGTTCGCGCATGAACTGGTGGAACGACCTGATGGACTGGACCGCGTCGGACGCGGGATGGCGGGTGCTGTCGGGCGCCATCATCCCCTTCGTCGCCATCGTGGTGGCCGGTGTCGTCGCCGCGCTCATCGGCCGCGGCGCGACCAAGCGGGTCGTCGCCCTGCAGGAGCGCGAGGCGAAGAACGCCGCCGTCGCGGCCATCATCTCCGCGGCACGGAAGGCTGCGACGTGGGGGTCGCTCGGGCACGACGAGCGCGCCTACGCCGACCACCTGGCCGAGGACGCCGACGTCCGGCTGCGGCTCCTGCCCGTGAGCGGAGCGCCGATGGCCGCGAACTGGACGCAGCACGAGATCGCCGACATCAAGAAGAACTCGTCGACCTTCTCGTTCCAGGCGGAGCAGTCCCTCGCGGAGTTCCGCGACCGTCTCCTCGAGTGGCAGGCCCGGCCGAACCGGGCGCGCAAGCTCTTCAAGAGCGACCTCGAGCGGTGGAAGTTCGAGTCCCCGGACCCGGACGCCGAGCTCGTGAAGCGGCAGCAGGACTGGAACGCCGACCAGGCTTCGGCTCGACGGTCCGACGCGCAGACGCCGTCCACGACGTCGCTGCGGCCCGCTCCCCGGTCGGGAGCCAGCGCCGCCCCGGCCCCGTCGGCTGCCGGCGCGCCGGGTGCCACGGCGGCGACCACCCCGCTCGGCGACGGGCTGACCCGCCCCTACGGTGACGGACTGGCCCGCCCCGACGGCGACGACTCGTCCGCACAGGCACCGATCCGGCCGGCGCTCGGCTCCCCGGCCTCCCGCCCGGCTCCTGCACCGGCCGCTTCTGCACCGGCCGCTCCCGCACCGGCGACGTCCGCACCGGCGACGTCCGCACCGGCGACGTCCGCACCGGCGCCCGGTGCATCGGCGGGTGCCGCGAGCGCGGTGTCCGCACACTCGGTCGCCCAGCGCCGTACCGACGACGACGAGACCGACGTCGTGGACGACGCCGCACGACCCGGCACGCAGGACCGCGAGGTGCCGCCGCCCGTGGCTCGACCGACCGCTGCCGACGCACACGTGAACCGTCCCGCTGCCACGGTCTCGGCGCCGAGCACGAAGTCGGTCCCGACGCGGGTCGACGGCGCTGCCGCTGAGCCGGCCGACGCACACGAGACCGACGAAGCGCCCTACACCCAACCGATCAGCGCGAACGAGATCCGCCGCCGCGCGTCCGACGACGACGAGTGACCCGGGCGGGCACCCGACCCGCACCGACACCAGACCCGCGCGGCACCAGACGCGGGAAGGCCGCCACCCCGAGGGGTGGCGGCCTTCGCCGTCGGTGCCCCCGGCAGGAATCGAACCCGCGACACGGAGGGTAGAAACCACCTGCTCTATCCACTGAGCTACGGAGGCGGACGGCGACGATTCTAGACTGCGGGCCGTGCCAGGCGCTCGACGAACACGTCGACCTCCCGCTGCGAGCGCAGGTGCACGATGCGCAGGTGCGGCGCGGACCGTTCGAGCGGCGGCACCCGCTCGCGGAACTTGTTGCGGGTCGAGATCCCCCACCGCAGGATGTGCTCGCGGTCGGTGAAGAACGTCCACAGTGACGGCTCGACGTTCCCGTTCCAGAGCTCGAGCCGGCGCAGGCGTCGCCGGAGTGTCCGTCGCAGCAGCCGCCAGAGCGTGACCCGGGTCGGCAGGTCCACCCAGACCAGCGTGTCGGCGCGATCGACGAGCACCTCGCGCACCGGGGCGTACTGCCACTCCGTCACCCAGGCCGGCTCGCTCGTGAAACGGTCGACGTCCTCGACGAACGACGCACGCGGCTCCCAGTCCGGCCCGTGGAAGAGCGCGTCGATCTCGGTGTGCGGCACGGCGAGCACCTCCGCGATCCGGCGTGCGGTCGTCGTCTTCCCCACCCCGGACACCCCGGCGACGAGGATGCGACGCGGTCGGGGGTCGAGGAGGTCGTCGGCGGTGAGCACCGCACGACCCTAGCCCCGACGGCGGGCGGCGACCAGCCACGACGCCGGCAGCCATCGACCACGACCCCGGGGCAGCCGTGCCTTCCTGTGCGCTTCCACTGGTGGCCCCCTCGTGTTCGCCTCCGCGACACCGACCCTCCGTAGCGTCCGGCGCATGAGCTCCATCGGCCGCGTCCTCGCCGTCGTGCCCGCGCGCGCCGGCTCGAAGGGCGTCCCCGGCAAGAACCTCCGTCAGGTGGGCGGGCGGAGCCTCGTGGCGCGGGCGGTCGACGCCGCGCTGGCGACGCCCTCGATCGACACGGTCGTGGTCTCCACCGACGGGCCCGACATCGCCGACGAGGCCCGGGCCGCCGGCGCTCGGGTGCTCCACCGCCCGGCGGACCTCGCGGGCGACACCGCCTCGAGCGAGTCGGCGCTGCTGCACGTGCTGGACGTCCTCGAGCAGATCCACGACGAGGTACCCGAGGTCCTCGTGTTCCTGCAGGCGACCTCGCCGTTCACCGACCCCGCCGACCTCGACGCGGCGGTGTTCCGCGTGCTGAGCGGTGCCGCGGACGTGGTCTTCGCCGCGGCGCCCTCGCACGCCTTCCTCTGGCGCGTGGACGCCGACGGCCGAGCCCACGCCGTGAACCACGACGCCGCGGTGCGCCCGCGTCGGCAGGACCGCGCTCCGGAGTTCCGCGAGACCGGGGCCTTCTACGCCCTCCGCGTCGACGGGTTCCGGGAGCACGGGCACCGGTTCTTCGGCCGGACCGAACTCGCCGTCGTGGACGCCGCCACCGCCGTGGACGTCGACGACGAGACCGACCTCACCGTGGCCCAGGCACTCGCCACCTCGCTCGTCCCCGCACCGAACGGAGCACCATGACCGTCACCATCGGCTCGTCCACGATCGGCGCCGGCCACCCGGCCTACCTGATCGGGGAGATCGGTCTGAACCACAACGGCGACGTCGACATCGCGAAGCGCCTCGTCGACGTCGCGGCCGACGCCGGACTCCAGGCCGTGAAGTTCCAGAAGCGGACGCCGGAGATCTCCACGCCGGAGCGCATGAAGAACACCCCGCGCAGCACGCCGTGGGGCGACATGACGTACCTCGAGTACCGGTACCGGGTCGAGTTCGACCGCGAGCAGTACATCGAGATCGGCGACCACGCCACGCTCCGCGGGCTCGACTGGTTCGCCTCCCCCTGGGACGTGCCCTCCGTGCACTTCCTCGAGGACCTCGGCGTCGTCGCGTACAAGATCGCCTCGGCGTCCGTGACCGACCTCGAGCTGCTCGAGGCCGTCGCCGCGACGGGGAAGCCCGTGATCCTGTCGACCGGCATGTCCACGCTGGAGCAGATCGACCGCGCGGTCGCGACGCTCGGGACCGCTCGGCTGGTCCTCATGCACGCGACGTCGACGTACCCGCTCCCGGCGGAGGAGGCGAACCTCCGCATGATCGACACCCTCGCGAACCGGTACGCGGGCGTCCCGGTCGGCTACTCCGGCCACGAGCCGGGGCTGCAGATCTCGATCGCCGCGGTCGCCCTGGGCGCCACCGCAGTGGAGCGGCACATCACGCTCGACCGCACCATGTGGGGCTCCGACCACGCGGCCTCGCTCGAGCCGCACGGGCTCGCGACGCTCGCCCGTGACGTGCGGATCATCGAGACCGCGCTCGGCGACGGCATCAAGCGGGTGTTCCCGGGCGAGGAGGCACCGCTCGCCAAGCTCCGTCGGGTGGTCGCGTGACGGACGTCGCGGACTCCTCGACGGTCGGCCTGGAGGCTCGACCCACCTCCGCCGTGCCGACCCGCCGCCGCCGCGTGGTCGGCCTGGTCGACACCGACTCCTTCGCGAAGTGGGGCGCCCACCTGCTGGCCACCGCCCCGGCGCACTGGGACCTCGAACTCCTGACGGTGCGGACCCCGCGGACCGCGAGCACGGCACAGCTCCGCTCGGCGTTCCGGGGCCTCGACGCGCGTCTGGCGCACCTCGCCTCGCTGCCGCCGGAGCCGACCGACGTCGACGTGGTCGTGCGTCGTCTCCGCGAGGATCCGCCGGACGCCGTGCTCGTCGCGCTCATCGGCCCGGTCGCGGAGCTCGTGGTCGACCAGGTGCACCGGCACGTCCGCGACCGACCGGTCCTCGTGACCGGACTCCCGGGCATCTCCTACCCGGCGAAGTGGAAGGGCGTGTTCCTCCGCGCCCGTGCCGACCTGTTCGTCCTGCACAGCCACCGCGAGGTCCGTGCCTACGAGGACCTCGCCCGCGCCGGCGGCCTCGAACCCGCGTTCGCACTCGCCACGCTGCCGTTCGCCCGGCCGGCGCACACCCGTGGCACCCGGTCGGGCGGAGCGACACCGGTCCGCGACTCGGTCGTGTTCGCGGCACAGCCCAGCGTGCCGAGCGACCCGGCCGAGCGGCAGCGGATCGTGCACTGGCTCACGGCGACGGCGATCGCCCACCCCGAGTGGCGGGTCGTCGTCAAGATCCGGGCGACGACGGGCGAACAGCAGACCCACCGCGAGGAGCACCCCTACGCCGAGCTCGTCCCCGCGGACGCCCCGGCGAACCTCGTCGTCGAGGCAGGCCCGATGGCCGAGCACCTCGCCCGCGCGGTGGCACTCGTCACGGTGAGCTCCACGGCCGTCCTCGAGGCCGTGGCCGCAGGCGTCCCGGCACTGACGCTGACGGACTTCGGCGTCGGCCCGGGCCTCATCAACGAGGTGTTCGTGGGCAGCGGCCTCCCGGGTGACGCCTCCGACCTCATCGCCGGGCGGTTCCGGACGGTCCGGCCCGAGTGGCTCCGCGACAACCACTTCCACCCGTCGTCGGACGACGACTGGGCGGTGCGCGCCGAGGACCTCATGCTGCAGCGGGACGCCGGGAGACTGGTCGACCGGCCGGCCGCGCGGCGCAGCCGGGGCGGGGCGCTCCGTCGGGCGTGGGAGCGGAAGAACGCGCTCGGCCGCGACGACCGATCGGTCCTGGGCAGCGTCGCACTC
The DNA here is from genome assembly GCA_027562975.1 of Rhynchospora breviuscula. Classification (NCBI taxonomy): domain Eukaryota; kingdom Viridiplantae; phylum Streptophyta; class Magnoliopsida; order Poales; family Cyperaceae; genus Rhynchospora; species Rhynchospora breviuscula. The sequence goes on from JAMQYH010000953.1 coordinate 18,473, forward strand.
GTCGTGGGGACGCCCGTCCGCCGGACGAAACAGGTCGTGCGGAAGGTGATCCGTGCCTCCAGGCCGGGTTCATCCGTCGGCGGGCGGGAGGGCCTTCGCGACCGCGACCAGCAACTGGTCGCGCGTCGGTACGCCCGGTGAACGGAACACCTCGGCCCCGTCGTCGCCACGCACGATGATCGTGGGCGTCGACCGGATGCCGAGGCGTTCCGCGTGGTCGGGATGCGCAGCGACGTCCCGTTCGGACACGGTCAGGTCCGGCACGAGCGTCGCCGCCTCGGCGGCGACGCGCCGAGCCGCGGCACAGGGCGCGCAGAAGGCCGAGGTCCAGAGGTCGAGTCGCACGGCGGGGACAACGCGGCGCGGTGTCGGTCTACTCCCGGTCGAACTCGCCGGAACGGTCGCCACGGTCCTGGAGGTCGTCGACCGGGTCGGAGTCGGACGGGTCGTAGGTGTACTCGCCGGAGGTCTGGTCGAGCACCTGGCGCGACTTGGTGAGGCGGTAGGCGAAGGCTGTCTGGAGGCCTTCGACGTCGGCGTAGACGGTGATCTCGTCGTCCAGCGCATCACCCGTGGCGGTGCGGGTGTCGGTCGTGCCGTCGAAGGGGCCGCCGTGGAAGATCGCGGTGTACTCGTCACCCTCGGAGATCGTGATGTCACTCATGCATCCCTTGTACCAGGGCTCCCCTGTTGACTGATCCATAGCAGGGCTATATAGTTTTGCTATGGAAACATCCCGCGAGCAGACGGTCGAGACGCTCCTCGTCTCCGTGAACCGCCTGATCCGCACCGCCGTCCGGTCCACCGGCAACACGACCTCCCCCGCGGTCTGGCGCACGCTCGGCATCCTCGAGACCGACCAGCCGCTCCGCCTCGGCGAGCTCGCCGAGGCCTCCCGGGTCGCACAGCCCACGATGACGCGCCTCGTCGCCGGCATGCTCGACGACGGCCTGGTCTCACGCACCGTGGACCCCGATGACTCGCGCGGCCAGCTCATCACGATCACGGACGCCGGGCGCGATCGCCTCGTCGCCTGGCGCGCCACCCTCACGCGGACGGTCGGCCCGCTCTTCGCCGACCTCACCGACGACGAGTGGGACGCACTGCACGAAGCAGCCGCCATCATCGCCGCCCGCAGCGCCACCACCACACGAACGGAGATCACCGCGTGAACGCCCACGCACCCGCCGCCTCCGGCAGCATCCTCAAGCAGTCCTCCGCGGTCTGGGCCATCGCCTTCGCCTGCGTCGTCGCCTTCATGGGCATCGGGCTCGTCGACCCGATCCTCCCCGCGATCGCGTCGTCCCTGCAGGCCACGGCCGCACAGACCGAGCTGCTCTTCACCAGCTACCTCGCCGTCACGGGCGTCGCGATGTTCTTCACCAGCTGGGTGTCGAGCCGGATCGGGCCGAAGAACACCCTGCTCATCGGCCTCGCGCTGATCGTGGTGTTCTCGGTGCTCGCCGCCACGTCGAACAGCGTGTGGAGCATCATCGACTTCCGCGCCGGGTGGGGCCTCGGCAACGCGCTCTTCATCTCGACCGCCCTCGCGACCATCGTCGGGGCGGCGTCCGGCGGCACCGCGTCCGCGATCATCCTGTACGAGGCGGCGCTCGGCCTCGGCATCGCGATCGGACCGCTCGTCGGCGGTCTGCTCGGCAACGTGAGCTGGCGTGGGCCGTTCTTCGGCGTGACCACGCTCATGGCGATCGCGTTCATCGCCATCGTCACGCTGCTGAAGACGTCCGGCATCGAGAAGCCGACGCCGACGAAGCTCTCCGCACCGTTCCGCGCACTCGGCCGCCCGGCGCTCGCGGCCCTCGCCGTCACCGCGCTGTTCTACAACATCGGCTTTTTCGTGCTGCTGGCGTACACGCCCTTCCCGCTCGGCTTCGGCGCGATCGGGATCGGGTTCACGTTCTTCGGCTGGGGCGTCGGGCTGGCGATCACCTCGGTCTGGGTCGCGCCGATGCTCACCGCGCGACTCCGCCGCACGACGGTGCTCAAGATCGCGCTCCCGCTGCTCGCGCTCGACCTGTTCGCCGCGGCCGTGGTGGTGTCGTCACAGGTCGGCTTGATCATCTGCGTCATCATCGGCGGCCTCGTGCTCGGCGTCCTCAACACCGTGCTGACCGAGTGCGTGATGGAGGCCACCGACCTCCCCCGCTCCGTGGCGTCGAGTGCGTACTCGGCCGTGCGGTTCATCGTGGTGCGATCGCCCCGCCCGTGGCGACCCTGCTGGCCGACGCCATCGCACCGAGCGCCGCCTACGTCTTCGCCGGGGCGTCGGTCGCGATCGCGTTCGTGGTCGTCGCCGCCACCACCCGGGTGCTGCGCCGGGTCGACGACGGCCCGGAGCCGGTCCGCGTCGAGGCCGAGGCGGTCACCGCGGGCGAGATGGCCTGATACCGTCCGCTCCACGACGACGGCCCCGCCACCATCCGTGGCGGGGCCGTCCGCGCACGGGAATAGGATCGACGACATGCCAACTGCGAACGACCGCCTCGTCTGGATCGACTGCGAGATGACGGGCCTCGACCTCGCGGTCGACGAACTCGTCGAGGTGGCCGTCGTCATCACCGACTTCGACCTGGTGCCCGTGCACCCAGGCTTCGACATCGTGATCAAGCCGGACCAGTCCGCGCTCGACAACATGAACGAGTTCGTGACGAACATGCACACGACCTCGGGCCTCATCGAGGAGATCCCGGACGGCGTGAGCCTCGCCGACGCCGAGTACCAGGTGCTCGAGTACATCCTCGCCCACGTCCCGGCCGAAGGCTCCGCTCCCCTCGCCGGCAACACCATCGGCACCGACCGCGCGTTCCTCGCCAAGTACATGCCGCGGGTCGACAACCACCTCCACTACCGGAGCGTCGACGTGTCGAGCATCAAGGAGCTGTGCCGACGCTGGTTCCCGCGCGTGTACTTCAACGCGCCGGAGAAGCACGGCGGCCACCGTGCCCTCGCCGACATCCTCGAGTCGATCCGCGAGCTCGAGTACTACCGCCGCGCCGGCTTCGTCGCCGACCCGGGCCCCTCGACCGACGACGTCCGGGCAGTCCAGGCCGAGGTCGTCGCGAAGTGGGAGCCGCGCCTGGCGCAGTAGTGGTCGGACGGACCCGCGGCATGTACTACTATTGAGTGGTCGCTCCGGTAACCCGGTTCGGACATGGTGGATATAGCTCAGTTGGTAGAGCGCCTGGTTGTGGTCTAGGAGGTCGCGGGTTCGAGACCCGTTATTCACCCCACGATGAAGAGCCCCGGTCGGTCGGCCGGGGCTCTTCGCATGTCAGGGGACCATCGCTCCGCAGACCGCGCACGAACTCCAGGGCGAGTTGTGCATACGACATGTGGAGAAGTCGCCCGCTGACCATGGGCGCTCGTACCGTGTCCGCATGCACGAGCAGCAGCGCTTCCGGGCCGACATCCACGGACTCCGCGGCGTGGCTGTGGCGCTGGTGGTCGCAGAGCACGTGTTCGCCTGGCCGGTCGGCGGCTTCATCGGCGTGGACGTGTTCTTCGTGATCTCCGGGTACGTCATCACCGGCTCGCTCCTCCGGCAACACCGCACGGCGGGTCGGATCGACCTCAGGGCGTTCTTCATCCGCCGCGCGCGTCGCCTGGTACCCGCGGCGGGGCTCGTCGTCCTGACCTCCGTCGGCGTCGCACACGTCGTCTTCGCCTCCGGTCGCGCCGCCCAGGTCGTGGCCGACGCAACCTGGACGGTCGCTCTCGCCGCGAACTGGCACTTCGCGGCACAACAGGTGGACTACTTCGCGAGCGACGGCCCCACCTCGCCGCTCCTGCACCTCTGGTCACTCGCCGTCGAGGAGCAGTTCTACGTCCTCTTCCCCCTGATCGTCGTGGTGGCGCTGCTCGTCGGTCGCCGCTCCGACCGTCAAGAGCGGTTCGCTCTGCCGGCCGTGGCCGCGGTCGTCGCCGTGTCCCTCGCGTGGTCCATCGTCGACTCTGCGGCACATCCCACCAACGCGTACTTCTCGACGTTCTCCCGCGCATGGGAACTCGGCGTCGGTGCACTCGTCGTCATGTGCACGCACCTCTGGGAGCGTCTCGCCGCGGGGTGGGCTCACGCGTCCGGCTGGGCAGGAGTGCTCCTGATCGGCGCGGCGGCCGGGACGCTCGACGGCCAGACGGCGTTTCCCGCACCCTGGGCGCTCCTCCCCGTGATCGGAACCGCCCTCGTCCTGATCGGCGGCGCTGGCCCCCACCACGACGGACCCGCGCTCCTGAGGTGGCGCCCCTTCTCGGCGCTCGGTACCGTCAGCTACTCGCTGTACCTGTGGCACTTTCCTGTCCTCGTGTTCCTCACCTCGACGTCCACCGGGCCGGTCTGGGTCGCAGTACCCGTCGCACTGGGTCTGGCGTTCGCGACCCATCGGCTCGTCGAGCGCCCGTTCCAGCAGATGGACTTCCGGAGCCCGCGGCGACAGCGCGCCGGCAGAACCTGGAGGGACGCCGTACCGGGGTTCCGGTCTTGCGGCACTGACGGCATGCGCAACGCTCGCCGGATCGCTCGGTCTCGCGGCGGTCACGGCCTCGGCGCCGACGGGTGCCGCCCCGACTGGATCCGATGCCGGAGTCGGCACCGGATCCAGTGCACGGGCAGAACCCGCTGCGGGTGATGCGTCGAGCGACGCGCCGACCAGCGACGTCATGCGCGAGCGGTCCGAGCTGCTCCGCGAGTCCCTGGGCCGCGCCACGTGGTCCGGAGTGGCGCCGTCCCTGGATGCCGTCACGGTTGACGGCTACCTCGAGGGGCGTTGCTCGCAACGAGTCTTGGCGGCCTGTCCTCCCGCTGCTCGAACGCTTGGGACACGTACGCCACGGACGCGTGCACGTTCGGCGATGCTGAAGGCGAGACCGTCCTGCTCGTGGGCGACTCCACGGGGGCATTCACCGCTCCCGCACTGCGCGAGATCGCCGAGCAGTCCGGATCGGGTGTCCGCATCGTCAACGCCACCAGGTTCGCGTGCCCTTGGGTGGACGGAGAGCTCGCGTTCACGGACGACGTCGCGGGGTGTACGGCGCACAAGAAGCGGGTCCTCGCGGCTGTCGACACCCTGCAGCCGGATCGGATCCTCGTGGTGAACATCGCCAGCGACACCGTCAAGGACGCGACGGGGCGCAGACTCAGCCATCGTGCGTGGGCAGCCCGTACAGCGGCGATCGCCGCGAAGACCCCGGCGGTGCGGACGACCGTGATGCTGCCCAACCCGTCGGGACCCGACGTCCGCACGTGTGCCACACCGCGGTCCAGCCCGAGCGCCTGCGTCACGAGTCCTGCCGTGAACAAGGCCCGTGCGGCGGCCCTCCGCACCGAGTTCGCGGCGAACGACGTGGTCGACTCCTCGCCCGTGTGGTGCGTCGCGGGTCAGTGTCCCGCAGTCGTGCGGGGTGATCTGGTTCGCTTCGACGCTTCGCACGTCAACCCGGCGGCTGCGGTCGGAGCGGCTGCGTCGCTCCGAGAGACCTTGCGGGCGGTCGATCTGTTCGATCCGGTCGCCACCGTGGAACCCGACGAACCAGACGAGCCGACGAACTCGACGAACCCGACGAACCCGAGGAGTGATCTCGGAGTTTGGCGTGCCAGGCTCGAGCCGTGATGGAGATGTCCGCCGACGACTTCGAGCAGCTCGTCTCCGATGAGCTCGACCGGCTGCCTGACGACATGCTCGACGGCCTGGACAACGTCGCCTTCGTCGTCGAGGACGCCCCCGAGGACGGCTCCGACCTCTTCGGCGTGTACGACGGCGTCGCCGCGACCGAACGCGGTCAGTACGGGTTCGGCGAGCTCCCGGACCGCATCATCGTGTTCCGCGAAGCTCACCTCGCGGAGTGCGACACCGAGGACGAGCTGCGCGACGAGGTGCACACGACCCTCGTACACGAGATCGGGCACTACTACGGCATCGACGACGAGCGGCTGCACGAGCTCGGCTGGGCCTGACTCGAGACGCGACGCGACGCGACGCCACGCACGCAGCGACGACAGTCCGAAGTCGGCGGCGAGGCTCCGCGGATCAGGTCCGGACGATCACGTCCGCCAGGGACGCCGGGTCCTCGGCCGCGATGAACTCCTGCTCCTGGGCCGCCCACCGGTCCCACTCACGGGCGAACACGTCGCCGTCGCGGCCGATCGCCCGGCGCCACCGTTCGTGGTCGTCGGCCTCCAGCCACACGCGCAGGGTCGCCAGCGGCGCCGAGGCTCGCGACAGGGCGCCGCAACCCTCGACGACGACCGGCAGGCCCGGATCGACCGTCGTCCAGCCGGCGGGTGCCGAGGTGTCCCAGTCCCATCGACGGTGGCCCGACGGCGGGCCGAGGACGTCGGACGTGACGGCGTCCGCTGCCGCACGGAGCCCGTCCCACCCCGGGTAGACGTCGTCGAGGTGGACCACCTGGGCACCGAGGCGTCGGGCGAGCGCGTCGGCGAGCGTCGTCTTGCCCGTTCCCGACCGCCCGTCGAGCAACACCACGACCCGCGCGCCTGCCGGTGCCGCAGCGCGAGCGCGTGCTGCGAGCGACGCGACCAGCGCGCCGACCGACCCCGGGCCGCCAGCGCCACCGATGACATCAGCACGTCGCTCCTGGTCAGCAGGTGCGACACCTGCGCCGGGCGCGACCCCGGCGATCGAGGCGGCCCGATCACCGACGCGAGCCGACGCTGCCCGAGCGACCCGCGCCTCCCGGCCGTCGCCCTCAGGCACGCCACGTCCCCGCCGCGATCGCGACCGCGGTGGCGACCACGCCGATCCCGACGAGCACCGCGACCATCGCCCACTCCGGACCGGTGAAACGGGCCGGGCGCGCCCACGTGCGGCGTCCGGGCGCCCCGAACCCCCGGGACTCCATGGCGACCGCGAGGGTGGTCCCCCGCCGGAGCGCGAGCACGAGCAGCGCGAACGCCATCGATGCCGCTCGGCGGATGCGTCCGGTGTCGGCGAGGCCCCGTGCCCGGCGGGCCATGGCGAGCTGCCGCCAGTTGTCGCCGAGCAGCGCGATCATCCGCACGGCCGCGAGTGCCCCGAGCACGAACCGCGCGGGCAGTCGGAGCACCTGGGCGAGGCCGTCCGCGAGGTCGGTGGGGTCAGCCCGGATGAACAGCACGACGCCTGGCAGTCCGATCGCGAGCACCCGGAGCGCGGTCGCGAGCGCGAGCGTCAGGGAGCCGTCGGTGACGTGCGCGAAGCCGAGGTCGAACCACTCCCGTCCGGAGGGTCGGCCGTAGAGCGCGATGCTGAGCGCCGTGAGCGGGACCGCGAGGAGCACGGGCGACGTCCGGAGCAGCAGCGTGCGCGGTGGGATGCGGAGGAGCGGCAGCAGCGCGAGCTCCAGGGCGAGGGCGACGGCCGCCGACACGACGTCGAGGCTCAGGACGAGGAACACCCCGAGCCCGAGGACCCCGAGGAGCGAGGCGACGGGCTGGACGCCGCGGATCCCGCGGGCGGTGGGTGGCGGCAGGGGCCGGCCGGGAGGGACGGGTGACGTCCGGCGCGCGGGCACGGTCGACGGGGCGGTCACCGCGGCACCGCCGGGTCCGCGGGGGTCGTCACGGCGGCCGGGGCCGTCCAGGCCGTCGGGGCAGCCGGGGCCGTCGGGGCCGCTCCGTCGTTGGTCCGTGCGGCCGGCACGTGGGTCAGGCCGTCGGCGGCGAGCACCACCTCGTCGGCGTCGAGCGCCCGGACGAGGTCGCGGTCGTGCGTCACCGCGACGATCGCGGTGCCCGCGTCGGCGAGGGTACCGAGGTGCTGCACGACGGACTCCCACGTGGCGCGGTCCTGACCGGACGTCGGCTCGTCGAGGACGACGACCGGCGGACGGCTCGCGACGACCGCGGCGATCGCGAGCCGCCGTTGCTCACCGCCGGACAGGGTGAACGGGTTCGCGTCCGCGAGGTGGTCGAGGCCGAACTCGTCGAGCAGCTCGGCGACCCGTTCGTCGACGCCGTCCTGGTCGAGGGCTCGTGGGCCGGCGGCGAGTTCCTCGCGGACGGTCCGTGCGACGAACTGGTGCTCGGGGTCCTGGAACACCGTGCCGATCCGCGCCGCGAGGGCCCGGCTCGACCACGCGTGCGGGGCGGTGCCGGCGGCGACGTCCCCGGCGAGCTCGGGTGCGGCCGTCAGCGTGCCGTCCGTGGGACGGAGGAGTCCGGCGAGCGTCAGGCCGAGCGTCGACTTGCCGATGCCGTTCGGCCCCGTGACGGCGACGACGTTCCCGGACCGCACCGCGAGGTCGATGCCCCTCCCGACGGGCTGTCGCCGGCCGCGCGCCGTCCCGAGGCGTGCGGCGCGCAGGAGTTCCGTGGCCGTTCCGGGACGGTCGTGCCGGGCGCTCCCCCGGCCGGGCTCGGCACCGGGCACCCACACTCCGGCGGCGGTCAGTGCGACACCGTGCGTCGCGAGCACCGTCTCGGGAGCCCCGTCCGCGACCACCCCTCCGCCCGGTTCGAGCAGCACGAGCCGGTCGACGAGGTCGAGCCAGGTGCCGATGCGGTGCTCGACCACCAGGAGGGTCGCCCCGGTGGCGTCGAGCAGGGAACGGACGGCGGCGTGGACCTGCTCGACGCCGGACGGGTCGAGATTGGCGCAGGGTTCGTCGAGCACGAGGGCGCCGGGCTGCATGGCGAGCACCCCGGCGAGCGCGAGTCGCTGCCGTTGTCCGCCGGAGAGCTGCGCGGTGCTGCGGTCGAGCGGCAGGTCGAGGCCGACGACCTCGAGGGCGGCGCGCACACGTTCCCAGGTCTCCGTGCGCGGAAACGCCGGCGTTCTCGCAGCCGAACGCCACGTCGTCGCCGATGCGCGACATGACCGTGTGCGCTTCGGGGTCCTGCATGACGAGTCCGACCCGGCCGCGGGCATCGCGGGGGTCGGTGCCGTCGACGAGCAGGGTCCCCTCGACCTCGGCGGCGGTGTCGTCGGTCGCGTCGGGCTCGTCCGGGAGCACGGCGGCCACGGCCCGGAGGAGCGTGGACTTCCCGGCGCCGGACGGTCCGACGACCGCCACCCGTTCGCCGGGCTCGACGACGAGGTCGAGACCCCGGACCGCCCACTCGGCACGCTCCGGGTACCGCCAGCCCCAGCCCGCGAACGCGATCCGGGTGCCGCTGGTCACCGGTCGGCGCGCCGGTTGTGCTCGCGTCCGGCGGCGAAGGACGACAGCACGCCGGTGCGGGCGAGCGCCCGGACCAGGAACCACGAGCCGAAACCGGCGATCACCGCGCCGGAGATCACCGCACAGACGATGTAGACGACCTTGAACCCGAGCGCGTAGCCGGGGTACCAGAGGACCGAGTCGTTGATGCCGAGGGCGAGGCCGGCGGCGGCTCCGGCGAGCGCGACGACCGGCAGGCGGTACACGCGGTACAGGAACAGCGCGAGCACGAGCTCGGCGCCGAGGCCCTGCACGAGGCCGGCCTCGAGCGTCCCCCAGCCCCACTGGGTGCCGAAGAGGGCCTCGACGGACGCGGCGACGATCTCGCCGTAGAGCGCGGCGCCGGGCTTCCGGACGACGATGGCGACGACGGGCCCGGCGAGCAGCCACACGCCGCCGAACAACGCCTGGGTGCCCGGGAGCAGGAGCTTCATCGCAGCACTGAGCGGCTCGTAGGGGAACTCCCAGACCTTGAAGACGACGCCGAGCGCGACCGCGAGGACGCTCGCCACGACGATGTCGACGACCCGCCAGCGCAGCGAGCGCCTCGGGGCCGGGGCCGTCTGGCCGGTGGGCGGAACGGTGGACTGGATGCGCGAAGGCATGGTGGTGACTCCTCCCTGCGCCGGCATGATCCGGATCAGGTTCGACGGTCGGAGCGCCGTTCGCTCCCTCTCAGCCCGGTGACCGGACTCCCGTGTGTGTGCCAGCAGTGTACTGCGCGCGTCAGCTGCGTTGCGCGCGGTGCGCGCAGACCGACTGGAGGCACGTGGCGGGCCCGCCACGTGCCTCCAGGCCGTCGTCCGTTACTTCTTGAGGACCCGCACCAGCTTGCGGAGCACGGTGCCGGTCACCCAGATCACCGGGATGCTCACCGCGAGCAGGGAGATGAGGTTCGGCTCGAACTCGAGGTCCTTGCCGGGACGGCGCACGTAGGCCCCGACCGGGATCGAGGTGCCGCCGCCACCGCCGCCACCGCCGTTCTCGTCGTCCCCGCCGCCGCCGAAGCCGAACCAGGCGATGGAGACCGGGATGAGCGTCTGGTCGCCGACCTCGACGGGCTCCCCGTAGTTCGTGCTGACCCCGACGGGGCGCACCTTGTCTGCGATCTGCGTCACGATGTTGGCCATGCGCGCGAGGCTACTCGGCGCTCCCTCCACAGGCGGGCGAGCACGGGCTGTTCATCCACCGCTGGGGCTTGTCTGCGGACGTGGAGGGGTGACGCCGATACGTTGGCGCAACCCACACCTGGAGGACCGCTTGCACACCTGGCCCGGCAACCCGTACCCGCTCGGCGCGACCTACGACGGCAGCGGCACGAACTTCGCCCTGTTCAGCGAGACCGCGGACCGCGTGGAGCTCTGCCTCTTCGACGAGGACGGCACCGAGGAGTGCGTCGACCTCGTCGAGGTGGACGCCTACGTGTGGCACGCCTACCTGCCGAACATCGGGCCGGGCCAGGAGTACGGCTTCCGCGTGCACGGCCCCTACGACCCGGCGAACGGCCAGCGTGCGAACCCGAACAAGCTGCTGCTCGACCCGTACGCGAAGGCGACGAGCGGCGACATCGACTGGGACCAGGCGCTGTTCTCGTACACGTTCGGCGACCCGGACTCCACGGACGACCAGGACTCGGCGCCGCACATGATGAAGGGCGTCGTGATCAACCCGTTCTTCGACTGGCAGGGCGACCGCGCACCGCGGATCCCCTACGGCGAGACGGTGATCTACGAGGCACACGTCAAGGGGCTCACCGAGACCCACCCGGACGTGCCCGAGGAGCAGCGCGGCACGTACGCGGGCGTCGCGCACCCGGCCGTGATCGCGCACCTGCAGCGCCTCGGGGTGACCACGCTCGAACTCATGCCCGTGCACCAGTTCGTGAACGACTCCACCCTGCAGGAGAAGGGGCTGTCGAACTACTGGGGCTACAACACCATCGGGTTCTTCGCCCCGCACTCCCACTACTCGTCCTCGGGCGACCGCGGGCAGCAGGTGCAGGAGTTCAAGGCGATGGTGCGCGAGCTGCACCGCGCGGGCATCGAGGTCGTCCTCGACGTGGTCTACAACCACACGGCAGAGGGCAACCACCTCGGCCCGACGCTGTCCTTCCGCGGGATCGACAACGCCGCCTACTACCGCCTCGTCGAGGACGACAAGCGGTACTACATGGACACCACGGGCACGGGCAACTCGCTCAACGTCGGGCACCCGCACTCGCTGCAGCTCATCATGGACTCCCTGCGGTACTGGGTGACCGAGATGCACGTCGACGGGTTCCGCTTCGACCTCGCGGCCGCACTGGCGCGGGAGTTCTACGAGGTCGACCGGCTGGCGGCGTTCTTCGAACTGGTCCAGCAGGACCCGATCGTCTCGCAGGTGAAGCTCATCGCCGAGCCGTGGGACGTCGGGCCCGGCGGCTACCAGGTCGGCAACTTCCCGCCGCAGTGGTCGGAGTGGAACGGCAAGTACCGCGACACCGTCCGGGACTTCTGGCGCGGGGAGCCCTCGACGCTCGGCGAGTTCGCGTCGCGGATCTCCGGTTCGGCGGACCTCTACGAGCACGACGGCCGGACCCCCAAGGCGAGCATCAACTTCATCACCGCCCACGACGGCTTCACGCTGTACGACCTCGTCGCCTACAACGAGAAGCACAACGAGGCGAACGGCGAGGACAACAACGACGGCGAGAGCCACAACCGGTCGTGGAACTCCGGGGCCGAGGGCCCGACCGACGATCCGGAGATCACGGCCCTGCGGCTCCAGCGTCGGCGGAACTTCCTCGCGACGCTGCTGCTCAGCCAGGGCGTGCCGATGATCGCGCACGGCGACGAACTCGGGCGCACGCAGTCCGGCAACAACAACGTGTACGCACAGGACTCCGCGATCAGCTGGATCGACTGGGAGCACGCCGACGACGACCTCGTCCAGTTCACGGCCGACGTCGTGAAGCTGCGGCACGACCACCCGACGTTCCGACGGACGCGCTACTTCAACGGGCGCCCGGTCCGCCGTGGCGAGGGCGAGCCGCTCCCCGACGTGGTCTGGCTCACCCCCTCCGGCGAGGCCATGGACCCGGAGGACTGGGACTCGGGCTTCGGCAAGAGCGTCGGCATGTACCTCAACGGCGACGGCATCCGCGGCCGCGACGCCCGTGGTGAGCGCGTGAGCGACGTCGCGTTCATCACGTACTTCAACGCGCACGACGGCGTCGTCACGTTCACCCTGCCGCCGGAGGAGTACGCGCCGGGCTGGACGGTCCGCATCGACACGGCCGACCCCGGCGCCCGCGAAGAGGTCCTCGACGCCGGCACGCGCTCGACGTGCCCGCACGGTCGATGATCGTCCTCCGCGAAGAGCCCGACCACGAGGTCCGGACCACCCCGGTCGACGCGACCTCGACCGAGCCGAGCACCCCGAAGAACCCGGCCGGAGCCCCCGCGCCGTCCGACGAAGGAACCCGATGAGCGCCAGGCGCGTCCCCACCTCGACCTACCGACTCCAGATCACACCCGACTTCGACCTGTCGCGTGCGCGGGAGGTCGTCGACTACGTGCACGACCTCGGCGCGGACTGGCTGTACCTGTCGCCGTGCTCCGGGCGGAGCCGGGTTCGCAGCACGGGTACGACGTGGTGGACCACACCCGCGGTCGACGTCGAGCGTGGCGGCGACGATGCCTTCCGCGCGTTGGCCGAAGCGGCGCACGCGGCGGGGCTCGGTGTGCTCGTCGACGTCGTCCCGAACCACGTCGGGGTCGCCACCCCGTCGGCGAACCCGTGGTGGTGGTCGCTGCTCGAGCAGGGGCAGGGTTCGCCGGTGGCGTGGGCGTTCGACGTCGACTGGGAGGCCGCCGACGGCCGCATCCGGGTGCCGGTGCTCGACGACCGGTTGCTCGACGCCGTCGAGCTCCGTGACGACCGGCTGTACGTCGGCGAGACCGCGTACCCGACCGCGCCGGGCACGGTGCACGCGGGCGACTCGGTCGCGGATGTGCACGCCCGCAGCACTACGAGTTCGTGCACTGGAAGCGCGCCGACCACGAGCTGAACTACCGGCGGTTCTTCGCGGTGAACACGCTCGCGGCGATCCGGGTCGAGGAACCCGAGGTCTTCGCAGCGTCGCACGGCGTGATCGGTGGGTGGTTCCGGGACGGCCTCGTGGACGGTCTGCGCATCGACCACCCGGACGGCCTGTACGACCCGGCCGGGTACCTCGACGACCTCGCCCGACTGACCGGCGGCGCCTACACGCTCGTCGAGAAGATCCTCGAGCCCGGTGAAGAGCTGCCGGCGTCGTGGCCGGTCGACGGCACGACGGGCTACGACGCCCTCGGGGTGGTCGACCGCGTGTTCGTGGACCCTGCCGGGCAGGAGGCGCTGACCGCCGCGTCGGGAGCCGAACCGGCCGACTGGCAGCAGCTCACGCACGACACCCGGCGCGGCATCGCCGACGGCATCCTCGGGAGCGAGGTCCGGCGCCTCGCGCGGCTGCTCGCACCGACGACCGAGGGCCTCCCCGAGGACCGCGTCGTCGACGCACTGGCCGAGGTCATCGCGTCCTTCGACGTCTACCGGACCTACCTCCCCGAGGGCGGGCACCACCTCATCGACGCGCTCGAGGGCGCTGCGGGGGCACGTCCGGACCTCGACGACGTGATCGACCGGATCGCGCCGACGCTCATCGCCCCCGACTCCGCCGCTGCGGTGCGCCTGCAACAGACCTCCGGCATGGTGATGGCGAAGGGCGTCGAGGACACCGCGTTCTACCGGACCTCCCGGCTGACGAGTCTGAGCGAGGTCGGCGGCGACCCGAGCGTCTTCGCCGTGTCCGTCGCCGACTTCCACCGGGCGCAGCGCGACCGACTCGGCAGCTGGCCGCACACGATGACGACGCTGACCACGCACGACACCAAGCGGAGCGAGGACACCCGCGCCCGCATCGCCGTGCTCGCCGAGATCGCGGACGAGTGGTCGTCCACCCTCGACCGACTGCAGGCGCTCGCACCGCTCGAGGACGCCGTGCTCGCCGACCTGCTGTGGCAGGCGATCGTCGGGGCACGGCCCGCGAGCCGGGAGCGGCTGCACGCCTACGCCGAGAAGGCGTCGCGCGAGGCCGGTGACAGCACCACCTGGACGGAGCCGGACGAGGACTTCGAGCGTCGGATGCACGCGCTCGTCGACGCGGCGTTCGACGACCCGGCCGTGGTCGCCGTGCTCGACGCGCTCGACGAACGCATCGACCAGGCCGGCTGGTCGAACGGCCTCGGCGCCAAGCTCGTGCAGCTCACGGCGCCCGGTGTGCCGGACGTCTACCAGGGCACCGAGACGTGGGACCGCTCCCTCGTCGACCCCGACAACCGTCGCCCGGTCGACTACGCCGAACGTCGACACGTCCTCGCGACGCTCGACGGGCCGGAGGAGTCCGGGCCCGAGCGACTGCCCGCGATCGGCCTGGACGGTGCGGCGAAGACCCTCGTGACGAGCCGCGCGCTGCGCCTGCGGCGAGACCACCCGGAGCTCTTCACCCGGTACCTCGGGCTCGAGGCCAGCGGCGTCGCCGCCGACCACGTGCTCGCGTTCGACCGCGGCGGAGCCGTGACCATCGCGACGCGCCTGCCGATCGGCCTCGAGCGCGTCGGCGGCTGGGGCGACACCCTGGTGCACGCGGCTCCCGTCGAGCGCGTGGACCTGCTGACCGGGAGGCGTATCCCGGCTTCCCGGGGCATCCCCCTGGCCGAGGTGCTCGCCGACCTCCCCGTCGCCCTCCTCGTCCCCGCCGCCGTCGCCGACAGCACGGAGCGCGAGTCCGCCGGAGCCGACGCCACGGTCGCAGCCGACACCCCCGCCGCGAGCGGCACCCCCACCACGTCCGGCAGCACGTCCGCCGACGACGCCGAGTCCGAGGCGCAGGCCGAGGTCGAGATCCTGGAAGGCCACGCATGACCGTCCCCGCCCGCTACGCCGTCTGGGCGCCGAACCCCGACCGCGTCCGACTCGTCGTCGACGACGTCGAGTACCCGCTGACCCGGGGCACCGACGACTGGTGGACCACCGACGCGGTGCTCCCCCGCGTCGGCGCACGCTACGGCTTCCGCATCGACGACGACGACGCTGTCCGCCCGGACCCCCGCAGCCGCTTCCAGCCCGAGGGGGTGCACGGCCCGTCGGAGGTCGTCGACCCCGAGCGCTTCGCCTGGACCGACGACGCCTGGACCGGTCGCCCGGCCCGCGGTGGAGTCGTCTACGAGATGCACGTCGGTACCTTCACGCCCGAGGGCACGCTCGACGCCGCCGCCGCACGCCTCGAGCACCTCGTCGAACTCGGGGTGTCGTTCGTCGAGGTCCTCCCCGTCAACGGCTTCAACGGCGAGTGGAACTGGGGCTACGACGGCGTCGCCTGGTACGCGGTGCAGCACTCCTACGGCGGCCCGGACGCGTACGACCGCTTCGTCGACCGGGCCCACGCGCTCGGGCTCGGCGTCGTCCAGGACGTCGTCTACAACCACCTCGGGCCGAGCGGCAACTACCTGCCGCTGTTCGGGCCGTACCTGCTCCAGGGGCTCGGCAACACGTGGGGCGACTCCGTCAACGTGGAGCACCCCGAGGTGCGGCGGTACGTGCTCGACAACGTGCGGATGTGGTTCCGGGACCACCACGTCGACGGGCTCCGGCTCGACGCCGTGCACGCCATCCGCGACACCACGCGGCCGCACGTCCTGGCCGACATGGCATCCGAGACCGATGCGTACTCGGCGTTCGTCGGTCGGCCGCTCTCGCTCATCGCGGAGTCGGACCTCAACGACCCGGTCATGTTCCGTCCGCGGGAGTCGGCCGGGTACGGGCTCGCCGGTCAGTGGTCCGACGACTTCCACCACGCCGTGCACGTCGCCCTCACCGGTGAGACGAACGGCTACTACGGGGACTTCGCTCCGCTCGGGGCGCTCGCGAAGGTGCTCGAGCACGGGTTCTTCCACGACGGCACGTGGTCGTCGTTCCGGAAGAAGCGGCACGGTCGTCCGATCGACCGCGGGACGTCGCCGACCACGGCGCTCGTGGTCGCGAACCAGAACCACGACCAGATCGGCAACCGTGCCGCGGGCGACCGGCTCGCCGCGACCCTCGACGACGAACAGCTCGTCATCGCGGCGGCCCTGACCCTGCTCGGACCGTTCACGCCGATGCTGTTCATGGGCGAGGAGTTCGCGGCCTCGACGCCCTGGCAGTTCTTCACCTCGCACCCGGAGCCGGAGCTCGGCAAGGTCACCGCCGAGGGACGCATCAAGGAGTTCGCGGAGCACGGCTGGGACGAGTCGGTCGTGCCGGACCCCCAGGACCCCGAGACCTTCCGTCGGTCGAAGCTCGACTGGTCGTCGCTCTCCGGGGAACGCGAGTCGACGATCCTCACCGCGTACCGGGTGCTCGTCGCGCTGCGCCGTACGGAGCAGGCGTTCGTGGACCACCGCTACGAGGCGAACGCCGTCCGCTTCAGTGAGGACCGACGCTGGCTGGTGCTGTCACGCGGACTCCTCGGCCCGGACGCCGCGCCCGTGCACGTCGTCGTGAACTTCCTCGACGACGTCGCCGAGGTGCCGGTGCCGACGGCGTCCGGTGAGGAGCTCTACCGGTTCGGGGAGGCCACGGTCGAACGCGGGTGCGTGCGGTTCACCGGTCGTGGCGTGGTGGTCGTGCACTGAGCGGACCGCTACCGACACGACGAGAGCCCCGTCGACCGATGCGAACGATCGGTGGACGGGGCTCTCGTCGTGCGCGGTGCGCTGAGACGTCAGGCGGCGCGGCGGGACACCGCGTGGGCGTTCGTGCGGACGGACGGGAGGCGGTGGTGGTGGCGGACGAGTGAGGTGACCTCGCGGAGGCGTCGGTCGATGCCCCACTTGGTGACCAGGGTCAACGATTCTCGGACGATGTTGCCGCTCATCTTCGACACCCCGTGCTCACGCTCGGTGAACGTGATCGGCGTCTCGACCACGTGCAGCCCCGCCTCGAGGGCACGCCAGCACAGGTCGACCTGGAAGCAGTACCCCTTCGACGCGATCCCGGCGAGCTCGATCCGCTCCAGCGCGCTGCGGGTGAAGACCCGGAACCCGCCGGTGGCGTCCCGGACCGCGATCCCGAGCGCGATCCTGGTGTAGAGGTTCCCGCCGCGGGAGAGCGCTTCCCGGTACCAGGGCCAGTTCTCGACCTGTCCGCCCTTGACCCAGCGGGAGCCGAGGACGAGGTCGTTGGTGTCGGCGAGTTCGAGCATCCAGGGCAGGTACTCCGGGTGGTGGGAGCCGTCGGCGTCCATCTCGACGAGCTTGTCGTAGCCGTGCTCCAGCCCCCACGCGAACCCGGCGAGGTACGCCCCGCCCAGACCGTCCTTCACGGTGCGGTGCAGCACGTGCACCCGGTCGGTCTCCGTGGCGAGCTGGTCGGCGATGTCACCGGTGCCGTCGGGTGAGTTGTCGTCCACGACCAGCACGTGCACCGACGCATCCGTGGCCGCGAGCGTGCGCGCCACGATCGGACGGATGTTCTCCGCCTCGTCGTACGTCGGGATGATGACCAGTGACTCGTCCATGGTGGTGCTCCTTGCTCGCTGGCCAAGGTATCGGTCGCGCGGTGCGAACGTGCCGCGACGCCACTTCGAACCCGGACAGGGTTCCTACGAACGGGCTGACCAGCGCCTGGGAGCGGATGCGGCCGCACGGACGACGGGAGGCACCGTGCGGAACCCGCACCGTGCCTCCCGTCCGTCCGCCGGTTCGTCGATCAGGCGACGCGCGAGGCGGGCGACACCGTCTTCGCGACGTCGCGCTCGGGGATGTCCCCGAGCGCCGCGTCGATCGCGGCCAGCGCGTCGGCGTCGAGCCGCACGCCGGACGCCTTGACGTTGTCGGTGACCTGCTCCGGGCGCGAGGCCCCGACGATCGCGGAGGCGACGTTCTCGTTCTGCAGGGTCCACGCGATCGCGAGCTGGGCGAGCGTGAGGCCGGCCTCGTCCGCGACGGGCTGCAGGCGCTGCACGGCCTCGAGGACCTCGTCGCGCATGAACCGCTTGATCATGTCGGCGCCGCCCTTCTCGTCGGTCGCGCGCGAGCCCTCCGGCAGCGGCTGACCCGGCTTGTACTTGCCGGTCAGCACGCCCTGCGCGATGGGCGACCAGACGATCTGCGACAGGCCGAGCTGCTTCGAGGCCGGGACGACCTCGCCCTCGATGACCCGCCACAGCATCGAGTACTGCGGCTGGTTCGAGATGAGCTGGAAACCGAGCTCCTTCGCGAGCGCGGCACCGGCGCGGATCTGCTCGGCGTTCCATTCGCTGACGCCGATGTAGAGCGCCTTGCCCTGCCGGACGACGTCGGCGAAGGCCTGCATGGTCTCTCGAGCGGCGTCTCGTGGTCGTACCGGTGCGCCTGGTAGAGGTCGACGTAGTCGGTCTGGAGGCGCTCGAGCGACCCGTCGATCGACTCGAGGATGTGCTTGCGGCTGAGGCCGGTGTCGTTGTGCCCCTTTGGCCCGGTCGGCCAGTACACCTTCGTGAAGACCTCGAGGGACTGCCGACGCTCGCCCTTGAGCGCTTCGCCGAGGACGGTCTCAGCGGCGGTGTTCGCGTAGGTGTCGGCCGTGTCGAACGTGGTGATGCCGGCGTCGAGTGCTGCCCGCACGCACTGGGACGCGACGTCGTTCTCGACCTGCGATCCGTGCGTCAGCCAGTTGCCGTAGGTGATCTCGGAGATCTTGAGTCCGGAGTTGCCCAGGTACCTGAATTCCATGGTCCCGACGCTACTGGCTCGAGCGGCGGCCAGAGGGGCAGTGCCGGTACCCGTGAGCGTGATGCGACTGTTCGGGAAGAATTGGTTGACGCTTCAACCAAACAGGTGCAGAATGGCGTACAGTTCAAGTCGATGCAGGCGCATGGAACACTCCGCGCCGCTCGGGACCGCAGACACCGTTCGAAGGACACACCATGACGCTCACCGCTTCCGCCATCCCCGGCTACCAGACCGGCACCTGGAAGATCGACCCGACCCACTCCGAGGTCACCTTCTCGGTCCGCCACCTCGCGATCAGCAAGGTCAAGGGCTCGTTCGAGCGCTTCGACGCCACGCTCGTCACCGCTGAGAACCCGCTCGACTCCACGCTCGAGGCCTCGATCGACGTCGCCAGCGTCAACACCAAGCAGCAGCAGCGCGACCAGCACCTCGCGACCGGCGACTTCTTCCTCGCCGAGGAGCACCCGCAGATGACCTTCACGTCGACCGGCATCCGCGAGGACGGCGACGACATGCTCATCGACGGCGAGCTCTCGCTCCGCGGCGTCACCAAGAACGTCACGCTCAAGACCGAGTTCGGTGGCGTCACCACCGACGGCTACGGCCAGGTCAAGCTCGGCGCCGAGGCGACGACCAAGATCGACCGCACCGAGTTCGGTGTGAACTGGAACGCTGCGCTCGAGGCCGGTGGCTTCACGCTCGGCAACGACGTGACGATCAACCTCGACGTGCAGTTCGTCCTCCAGGCGGCCTGAGCACCCCACACCCCGGCGACACCGGCCCGGCCGGTCGCCCGAGCCTGAGGTCCGCCTGACCCGCGCGACCTGAGGACACCGAACAGCAGTACTGCAGCACCCGCCTCGACGCCCCGACTCCTCCCCCACGGAGCCGGGGCGTCGTCGTGTCCAGAGGACGTGTCCACAGACCGGCGGGCGGCCGCTCGTCGAGGTGGCCGGGCGCAGTAGCGTGTGGGGCACGGGAATCGCCCGACCGGGGCGCGGGTTCCGGTTCGTGGCGTCCACCGCCGCCACACGACCGGCACACGAACGACCCGCACCACGGAACGACCCGCACCACGGACAGGAGCACCAGCATGGCCACCGACTGGATCGCACTGCAGGCCCTCGCCGCCGCCGAGTTCGGCCGCCGCGTCGCCGCAGTCACCGACTGGGACGCCCCCACCCCCGACTCCGAGTGGACCACCCGCGACCTCGTCGCTCACGTGGTCGACGAGCAGCGGTGGATCCCCCTGCTCCTGACCGGGTGCGAGTACGCCCAGGCCGAGGCGGACCTCGAACCGATCGGCGACGACCTGACCGCCGAGTGGTCGAAGCACGCCTCCCGTGCGACCGAAGCCTGGCGTGACGCCCCGGCCGACGTCCCGGTGCACCTCAGCACCGACGTCGTCCCCGCGCACGAGTACCTCGCCGAGCAGACGAGCGACATCACCATCCACACGTGGGACCTCGCGCGTGCGACGGGATCGGACGAGACGCTCCCTGCCGAACTCGTCGAGGCCGTGTGGCACCGGTTCGAGCCCAAGATCGAAGACCTCGCCGCCACCGGCCTCTACGCTCCGCCGGTCCAGGTCCCCGACGACGCACCGCTGCAGGTCCGGCTCCTCGCGGTCACAGGGCGTGATGCCAGGGTGGACGCATGACCACCGCCACCACCCGACTCGGCGCCACCGGCCTCGAGATCAGCAGCGTGATCCTCGGCATGATGTCCTACGGCGACCCGGCGAAGGGGTCGCACGAGTGGAGTGTCGGCATCGACGAGGCCCGCCCGTTCGTGCGCCGCGCGTACGAGGCCGGCATCACGACGTTCGACACCGCGAACGTGTACTCCGCCGGCAGCAGCGAGGAGATCACGGGCCAGCTCCTCAAGGAGGTCGCCCCGCGCGAGGACGTCCAGGTCTTCACGAAGGTGTTCAACCGGATGCGGCCCGGGCGCAACGGTGCCGGGCTGTCCCGAGCCGCGATCATGCACGAGATCGACGCGTCGCTCACCCGACTCGGCACCGACTACGTCGACCTGTACCAGATCCACCGCTTCGACCCGACACGCCGGTCGAGGAGACGATGGAGGCACTGCACGACGTCGTCAAGGCCGGCAAGGCGCGCTACATCGGCGCGAGCAGCATGTGGACGTGGCAGTTCGCCGAGATGCAGCACGTCGCCGAACTGCACGGCTGGACGCGGTTCGTGGCCATGCAGGACCAGTACAACCTCCTCGAGCGCGAGGAAGAGCGCGAGATGCACCCGTTCTGCGCCCACACCGGCGTCGGCGTGATCCCGTGGAGCCCCCTCGCCCGCGGCCGGCTCACCCGCCCGTGGGACGCGCAGGGCTCCGGCTCGCGCGCCGACACCGACGAGTTCGGCAAGACCCTCTACCGGCAGGACGAGGACGCGAACCGCGCGATCGTCGAGGCGGTCGCGCAGGTCGCCGACGAGCGCGGCGGTGCCGATGGCGCAGGTCGCCCTCGCGTGGGTCGCGGGCCGGTCCGCGGTGAGCGCACCGATCGTCGGTGCGACGAAGGAGCGCCACATCGACGACGCGGTCGCCGCGTCCGCGATGGAGCTGAGCGCTGACGAGGTCGCGCGGCTCGAGCAGGCGTACACGCCCCGGGTGCCGTCCGGGTTCTGACGCTCGCACCAGACGGCCTGGAGGCGCGGGGCGGGCCCGCACCGCGCCTCCAGGCCGTCAGCGGGTCGCGCCCACCACCTCCGGGGCGAGATCGCAGACTAGGACGCCGCAGCGGACCCAGCCGACCCCGCCGCCTCGGCCGACCCCGCGGCGAGCCGCGCGATGCGCCGCCTCGCCGCCGTCTCCGTGTCCGGCCGCACGCCGAGGACGCCCGTCATCCCGTCGATGACGAGCCCCGCGGCCCGACGCGACGGGAACTCCAGCGGTCCCACGGTCGGCACCCGGAGGTCGAGCATCTCGCGGTGCCGCGGGTCGAGCGTCGACACCGCCCCCGCGAAGAGCGCCCGGTAGCCCGGTCGGAGCAGCTTCGCGAGCGGCGGGTCCTTGATGAACCGCACGACCTCGTGGGTGCGCGCCGTCGCGACGAGTTCGCCACGCTCGAGGTAGCCGTCCATCTGGGCC